>VZTL01056548.1:103147-116958 GCA_013400535.1 Scopus umbretta | reverse complement strand
ATGATTTTACAGCACAGAAAGTAATTGCAGAGACATGAAACAGCTTTCCTAATCATGATGTTTCTATTAAAATCTGGTATAACACATACATACTGAACAAATGAATATAACACGACGGCAGGCCCCTCCCTTCAAAACGAAGAGTGCCAACCACCTTCTAGTCCTAACCCAGAAGCCCAATTTAAAAAAAAAAAAAAATTATACATATATATATATATATTTTTTTTAAGCTTCTACGGTAACCAGAAACAAGTAGTCATTTGTACTAATGGGCACTCCATTAGAGAAATTGGCATTTGGTAAGCGTGGACCTTGTTACGAGCAGAACAGAGTAAGCACAGAGCACCAAGGACAAAGACTCAATCCTGTTCCTACTGAGGCTACCTGGAGTTTTGTCAATAGACCTCCATGGTATCTGGACTGAATCCCAAGTGACCTGCCCAAGATCAAGCAAAAAGGTCAGAGACAGAACCAAGTGCGTAATCCATGACCAGTATCTCCAGGAGCACAGGTTGTCCTTCCTGAGCTACCCTACTCCACGACTGTCAGCTTTGTAAACTGCAGAATGAGTCATGAGAATGTAAATAGCCTTTATATTCAGCACACTGGGTTACAGCGACCTTTCTAGTCGTCCAAGTTTGCCATGGCTCATCAACCTACCTCTTTCCCTGCAGGTCTGTCACAAGGGATGCTATGACAGGCCAGTCAAAACAGCCTGCCAAAAAGGTGAGAGCAAGACAGATTACTATTTTAAGTAAGAGATCGTAAAAATCTCTCTATCCTCATTGTAGTGGAAGAAGCCTTTAGTGAGAGGACAAAAATGACTCGTTAATTCATTCTCATGATGAAACTTGTAATGAAGATAGGAAATGGCCCAATCTTAACTCCTCCTTCTTAGTGCCCGGAACACAGTTTCATGGCCCACCTTCACCTCCACAATACTGACTTAGGGAAGGGGGCACTATAAATGAAGTATTTGTCACCACTATAAGAGTTTTTCCTTTCATGGAAATGGTGAGAACCATATTAATTTTCAGAAATGGGATTAAAAATAGAGGGATTAAAAATAAGACATCTCTCTGTATGATCTTTACCCTGAAAATTTCATAGCAGAAGCAAAATTCAGAACCTCAGGGTCTTATCAGTATATAATTTGCATTCCGTAGCATAATTCACAGCCCAGTCAAAAAACAGATAAGAATTTCATTCATAGCTGTTGCCGTTTTCTGATATGCTGTTTGTTAGGCAGGATAACAGGCATAGCCAGAGTCTGACATTTTTCAGTCAGAATAACACTGACAGTTCAGAAGAGCTTCTCAAGTCTTGGCTGCTTAAAATGGACAAAGTATCACAGCAGGTAACTCCATTAGCCTCACTTACTCAAGCAGAAAAGTTGTCCCACCATGAGAAAATAAATGGTAAAGATGAATTCTCAAAATTCCAGAGCTACTCCCAGCTGTTACCTTTAAATAAACCAAACAGAAGCAAATACTGTCCTTATACAAAAGTGGTGCCTTTACAAAATTTAAGTCATGTACAACAAATTCCATCAGCGTTTATATGAACACATGTACATGTAAAAGTAGAAATATTCATAACTTCTTTTCCTGTGCTAGCTTAGAGAACGTTGATAAAAGACTCCACCAACAACTTTATGGTTCATAATGGAAGTACTTAAAACCTGGAGGAGGAACAGGAAATAAACACATCCTTTTTTAAGCAACAGCTCTTCAAAAAGAAAGGAGATTTTAAGTCCTTGCTCACACTCTAGAGAAATTATTAATTTTATCTACAGCAGAATTATGACTGTCCCACTTACGAAAAGTATTACAGTCAAGCTCAGACAGAATTTTGGAGCTTGCAGTGTACAAATAAAGGGCAAGTTCTCATGCCTCCACAATGCAGGAAGTTGGACCAGACCCCTCCAGCACTAAAATTTGTATCTCTATGCAAATACAAGTCTGTTGATAGTAGACACCTCTTATAGAGCAATAGGATAAAAGACAAAATCTGAAGCCTTCCAGTTAGAACCCTCCTTTTCAAGAAAAAAAACCCAACAATAAATTATCTTTATGATGCTGTACCACTACAAGATGATCATGTGCTGTTAAACAACTTTGGTGTTACAGCACAACATAAGAACGAAGAAGCAGTTAGTGTTGCAGCTTACAGGTCCTGAAAAAAAAACCAAACAGTTGAGAGACCACTGTCATACTATAAATATGATATAAATTATATAATTCATATGATTTATTGATATAAATTCTGATGTGCTTCAGAAGGGCCAGGATTTTACTCCAGTTACTCACAAGCATAGAGACACCTGTGTGCATGTTTCTCATGTCAAGAGATTTGCTTCTCACATAACCAGCCGAGGTTCTACCTTTACTACTAACTTTATAATTTCTGGCTGAAACACAGGTCAGGTTGGACAGGGCTCTGAGCAACCTGTTCTAGTTGAAAATGTCCCTGCTCACTGCAGGGGATTGGGCTAGATGACCTTTAAAGGTCCCTTCCACCCCAAACTATTCTATGATTCCGTGATTTTAATTTTTCTTCCTTACCACTTGCAGCTTCTTTTTAAAAAATAAACAAAACAAAACAAAAAAACTCATTCTTTTTCTCCCCACACAGTACAAAACTCTTCACTTTTATCCAGTTACAACGGAAAGGCTTCTTTTCATATGACTTGAGATTTAACTCTCGTTTTCTTTCCATATCTGATTCTCTCTCACCTCAGCTGCTGACATCAGCCCTCTCCTGGACTTCCCTCTGGGTCTCCCCTCCAGCTCATTATTTCCTTTTTCCATCCTCTTTGCTTCATGTATTCCCCTCCTCCCCAACTCCTTTTGCTTTTCAAACCAAGACACAAAGTAATCACTTCACTCAACGCTAATATGAACCTACCTCTGAAGGGAAGAATATGAGTCGCTAATCAGAGGACACTTAATGACGTAGGGAAAAGGCAGTGAGGAACAGTGCCTAAATGTAACTGCATACAGTTTGTTAGCTAGAACTTCAACAATTTTTTCAACCTGGAATGTTGAATGAGATTGCAATTTAATACTGCTTGGTATTAAAAAAGTGACACAGTGGCATTTTAATTTTTATTATTTATATACTTTCCAAGAGAAATGGATTTGCCATAACAGCAGAAGCACAGCTCTACTCATGGGAAAGGCGAATGTGAACAATTTAATCTTTCATCCAGCCTAATGCCGCCAAGACCACAGAATTCATACGATCACAATTAAATAGCTCAGCACAGTCACTCAGCTGGAGAGCACTTCTAAGATCATTTGCTTCTTTGCTATACTCACTAATAACATCTTGATTTCAACACAAAGTTCCTAGATAGGAGCCTGATACTGTTGTCAAGATGAAACCAAAACAGAACAAAAAACATAAGCACATGATGTACCTTTACTTGAGAAGAGAGGAAGAGAGACAACAAAAGATTCTACATGATATTAAAGGGGACAAGGCCAAAATAATAATCAGGATGCTTCCAGTCTCCAAAGCTGTAGCGTAATCTCTCTGTTATACATTATCATCACTCTCCCTAGAACATCCACCTCAGTGGATTTTTGCCCTTTGTGCACAAGGCATGACAGCCACTTACCAACTCCGCTTTTAAGGAATTTGATGACACACATAAACCTCACAAAGTCTTCATTATAAAGCAACCTGTATTTTTTAGGTAATTTTATTGATTATCATCTGAAGCACAGCACGAAGATGAGGTGAGAAGCAGAGTATCCATACTTAGTGTACACCACCTGGCCTGAGATAGAGCACACGCTGGACTTGCTCAGCCTACAACTTTGAAAGCTTATCAAGCTGTTCCATGAAACCGCTCTTCCCTGAATGTGGCAAGCTTGGAAGGGAAGCTGAGGATTTTTCCAGTGAAAACATTTTTGTTTCAAAATTTCAGTACACTGAAAACAACAAATAAAGCATCTTATGAGAATTAAACTTCCATCAGGAGAACTTTTACAATGCTGGGATGAGGTAGGATTGAGGGGACAGAAAAGAGACACAGAGGTACTATAGCATAGACATCTTCTAAATGACCTTATTTCTCCATTACAGCTGGATGGCCTAGAGTTAGTTACAGAACAGTTTGGTGAAGAAATAGGAGGATGAGGTATACTTTTGGTCATTACTAGGTACGTTTTGAAGGTTGATGCTGCAATCTGCAATTCCATTCAACTTTCACAGGAGTGCAATGCTAAATCTTGACAGACCTAAGGGATAGCTGTTAAAAATATTCCCCTCATTTTAAACGCACTATGTAATTTTATACTCACTATGCCATAGCATATTCCATTTCTTAAGCAAACAAACATTCATGCAAACCAAAGGTAGTGTATTTCCTGCAGCTTTGTTACTTTTCATGGAACGTAAATAAAAGAACTGTGAGAAAAGACTTTTATTATTCCCACTCACCCCTTCATTTTCAAAACAGAGAGAAGTCATGACTTGCACAGGATCACACAAAGGCCACAACAGAGTCAAGCCTCATGGTCCTGGTTTCAGCTTAATTCAGAGTTCATTTTCTTCCTAGTAGCTGCTATAGTGCTGTGTTTTGGATTTAGGATGAGAATAATGTTGATAACACGCTGATGTTTTTAGTTGTTGCTAAGTAGTGTTTATAGTAGTCAAGGACTTTTCAGCTTCCCATGCTCTGCCAGGTGCACAAGAAGCTGGGAGGGAGCACAGCCAGGACAGCTGACCCAATCTGGCCACAGGGCTATTCCATACCATATGGCTCAGTATAGAAACTGGGGGGAGCTGGCCAGGGGAGAAGCGATCACTGCTTGCGGCCTGGCTGGGCATAGGTCAGTGGGTGGACAGCAACGGCATTGTGCGTCACTTGTTTTGTATATTCTTTTATCGTTTTTTTTTCTCTTTCTCTACTATCCTATTAAACTGCCTTTATCTCAACCCACAGATTGTTTGGGGTTTTTTTCTTTCCCAATTCTCTCCCCCATCCCACCGGAGGGGGGGAAGGGTGAGTGAGCAGCTGTGCGGTGCTTAGTTGCCAACTGGGGTTAAACCACAACACTCATTTAGTAGGAAAACAGTCCTCTCAGTTTCAGTGCCACTTCTCTTCTTCCATCCCCTGGTTTCCCTGCCCAACCATATTTCATTCTCCAAGGCAATTATCAACAGCCTCCCGATGCTCTCACTTTCTTCTCCTTTGGAAGTGCTAAAAGTGATCAGATGTTTAAAACAAACACACACGCACACTGCTATCCCATTATCACTCTTAGGCCCTTAGGGCAATATTTCAGTTGCATTTGTTGTTAGAAATTAGACAAGCACTCAAAACTATGGCTGCTCTCATCTTTTACTGATGCTGTTCCTGTACTGAATAAATTATGTACATCCCACAGTAACTCTATGTCGGGGGTTAACCCTAATAGGCAGCTCAGCCCCAGCCAGGTGCTCCACACTCCCACCCTACCAGCTCCTATGAAGAAAATCAACTCCAGCCCAGCCAAAACCAGTACGCTGCGGGCTTTTGTCACGAATCTAGAATGCACTTTCAGAAGAATGCTTAAAAGGGACAAAGACTCAAAGCAGTGGTGACTATTAAGTTCACTACTACAAAGAATGTCAGGGAGGGCAGAAAGTTAGTTTCATTAACAGCAAGCAATGCCCTTTCAAAAAAAACCCAAACCAACACAACAACAAAAANAACCACACAAACAAAAAAAAAAAAAAAAAAAAAAAAAAAAAAAAAAAAAAAAACCACAAATAAGAGTAACGGAAATAATCTTTCAGAAACCATGTACCTTTTCCCATGACAATACCAAACCTTCTTTGACACCTTCAAGAGCCAAAACCCCAGCTGACAGGTTTTTAGGGACTCCTAGATCTAGAGGCTTTCCAACACTTTTTTTGGAATCTTGTCTTGACAGCAAGAGTTCAGACATGCATGATGGAAACTGACCCTATACACCCCTTTCCTCTCCAACACTGCTGTCTTTTGGGGTGCCAGAAAAGATGCAAAGTTCTGCTGAGATAAAAATACCTGCCTGTCAGACAAGAAATAGAGCCAGTTATATATCCCAGATTAAACATGCAGATTGATCCAAATACCATATCAGACAGTACCATACTGCCTTTCTAAACACGAATCTCCTCTTGTCACCCACCGCCCAACGTTAGAACTAGGAACGCAACATTTTAAATCAAGACCAGAGCACATACACCATTCAAAATTTCAAATGGGTACATAAATGCCCCCAAACGTCTGGATGCAGCCTGTAAATTGCCAACACAGGAGATACAGCTCAGCAATCCACACTGCCACTGGAACCACTTCTTGGCCAGATGCCTGCCAGGGAACTCATCATCCACTTGCTGAATGCCAGACAGCAACTGTGTAATGGTTGAGCAGCATGAGTCACATATCCAGCAGTCAGGTTCAGGAGGAAAGCACAGGAGTACTTAATGCCAGTTGGCTGTGGCAGCAAAACCAGGAAGCGAAGTGTTTTAAAAATAAGAGAGAGTGAAATAGAGAGAGGTATGCTAAAAACCCCTCCCAAAAACCCTCAGAGGCAGTCATTCCTCCCTCCTTCCTCCTTTCTTCTGGTCAGGGGATCTGATCTAGATAGATAAGTAGATAGAAATACATATATATACACACATATACCTATATATATCAGCTTCCCTATCCACTCTCTCCCAGTAGAAAGAAACTAACAGAAAGGATAAACAAAATCAAGTAGATGGAAGAATGAAATGATGAAATCACAAATATTTCTTCACAATGGAGAAGCCAAAATGCATCCCAAGCCTCAGGATTATTTAACTGGATGAATTATCTGCAAAGCTAAGTAGACTGGAAGTCTCCATGGCATTGGGCATTTGGTGATGATCACACCATACTTACTGCTTTTATTATTTGTTGAGCACATGCAAGCTAAAATGTGCGAGCCTGTTCTTTTATTTAAGAGTTTGTAAGCTGCATCCACTTCAAGAAGTATGTCAGATGCAAAGCTAGAGATGAAAAAATAAATGGCAGACTAGAACTACCAATTTCATCCCCAAATTCCCATGATTACAGGAAAAAAATGCAAGGAGGATAGCTATTCAGAGTTCAGCTAAGTTCGAAGCTTACTGCTGTTCCTGACTGCTCTTCATTGCACTGGGCTCCTGAAAGTTCACAAATTGCCCTAAAAAATGAGCACCAAGATGAATAGCAGTGGGACACAAACAGGGGAGACAGAACTAGACATAAGTTGGTTATTACAGAGGACTCTGCTTACCACTTCTGACTTTCCAGCTCTAATCCCCAGAAATACTGGCTATTCTTGAAAGGCCAATGTGAATTACCAGAGCGATGCAAGCTTTTGCAGTAATGAACATAAGAACTGCTACCAACAGAAATCAGATTTGGAAACACTTAGCACCTCTGAAAGCCAAGACCCGTATCTCCCCGATTAGGCTCCCAGAATTGGTACCTTGAAGGCTTGAACCTGTACCTCCATTCGATTTCAATTACTTTCTGCAACTTTTAGGCGCAGAGATGTTGCAGTGTACGGATATGCTGAAGACGTAAGTAAGCATTTGGAAAGCTTTTCTGGTTCTTCTTTGAAGAAAGAATGTAAATTACATCAGTTACTATGCCAGAATGCTTCACTCATCAGCACGTCTCATGGCCATTACTTTGAAGTCTACAGGGGAAACTAAGCTGGCATGAACAGCAATTTATACTATCAAGAGTCTTGCCTATGCATCTTCTGCACTCAGCCACATTGCTCAGAGACAACAGAGACAACAGCCACACAAGCTCTACAGTACAGCTCAAACGCAAGTCTGCAGTGATGCATCTGCTACGCTGACGAAAGGGGAAAAAAAAAAAAAAAGTATTTTGCCATTGTTCCGGCCAAAAGAAATGAAAAATAGTGACAAGACAGTAGAAAGACCTGGAAATTACAGGAAAGGTCTTAGAACTATGACAAAGTCTCTTTAGGATAATAATAATAAAAAAAAAAATATTCCTAATGAAGCATGGCAGGGACATAGAAAGAAATTCTGTACGTAAGATTCCAGGTTCCAGCAAGGGCAGAAACACCAAAATACAACAGCTAAACTGCCCACCAAGCCACAGCCTCCCTCAAAAGTCCCAACCGGCTTCCTCTTTACAGCACCAGGTTTGTGGTGATAGAAAGCTACGAAGTTTTATACAGCCTACAAGGCGTGACTTAATTGCATAAAGCATTCCAAGAAACTGTAGTATAACCACATTTTTTCAAAGCACTACGTGGCTGGAAAGCGCTGTGTAGCCTCTTACTTTATTCTCTGGTATGTATATAATTCTCATGAGTATTAAACTGCTCTGATCAAACATTCTCTTTCAAGGCACATTTTCTTGTGTCTGTTCAGTTACCTTTTATGGATCATATTTCAGCCTCTAAAATCACAGTGGAGAAACTGGCCAGCATACTCAAGAGCAACTTGCTCAGTGTAGGTGGTTGGCCTTAGGGCAGAATTTGTCATCTTGAAAATACTGAAGTGAATGTGGCCCAACTTAGTAGCAAACAATTGTTTGCTGACAGACAACATGAAGCTCTCTTAAGCTATTTTCCGAGTGATCAATTCACCAATTAAAACACCAGCACGTCAATTCCTTTTATCTAATTCATTATTTATAAGTCATTCATCCAGCCTCCTCAAGCACTTAGTATATATATCTAATCTTTACCACACCTGTTCCTCAGAGACAAACTTCATACTACGCAGGCAACAAGGGACCAGTTACCAATGGGTTACGTGCCCCTCTCTTCTCAAGAATTCACAGGACGTCCATGGCAAAACCTTGAACTGAGTAAAGGGAATTTCCATCCCGGTCCACTTTAATCTTCTTTACTATTTCATACCCTTGCTCAATAGTCTGATCACAAGTTAAAGTACTGACAAAGCACACACATATTCCTATTTCAAGGCAGTGCTGACAGAACTCTGCGGGGAAGTCCGTATTTGTTGGAGATTTGTATCTCTTCAGGAAGTGAGACATTTAAATAATGCCCCTCACTAGAATTAATATGCAAGGTCATTAACTGGGATTTGGATTCATAGGTCCAATTAACATCAAAGGAAGCTGAACAGCAAAATAGTCTCATTTAGCTCCCTGAAGACATACCCAACAGATCTCTATCAAACTAATTAAAGAATGACATTCCAGGCAGAATGTCCAGGCACTGCACTCCCTTAGGGCAAAAGCACCCCAGGTGCTCCCACACATAGCAGACACGTGCTATCTAAGTGGTTACCAGACAAGTGCTTGGAAACAGCTCCCATATAAATGCTACAGCTAAACTCCCTAAATAATTGCACGGACTTCAGGAAACTATCATGTGGCCTGCCCGAGAAGCCCAACACGAGAGGAAGCTATGGATAGGTCAGGAGCAAGGCAGAATGTAGAAGTAATATACCCCAACAGTATGGTGGAAATAAGTATGTAGCTGATATAACACATGTAAAAACCCCTGAACTGAACTAGTCACAGTCTGAGGAAATGCAAAGAGACAACTTGTGCTCCCCGTTCCCACACTAGGATCACTGTCTTAAAAGAAAACATTATGAAGAACCTCTACCCATCTAGAACTGTGGTTTCAGAACCGGCAAATGGCCTTTCACTTTTTAAGTGGACGAAAAAAGGAGTATACAGTTTACACCTTCTCCTTCTTGTGAGCAGACTTCATTCTTCAGTTCCAGAAGGAAAAGAAGGACGCGGCCATCCTGTTAACAGCAGTAACACCAGCACAACTTGCCAGTGGAAGACAGATGCTGCTTTGTGGAGAAACGGGAGCAACACCGATTGGGGTACTTACTAGATTCATGATTTCTGGAACTGAGCCAGTATCTATGTCAACTGAACATGGCAGATAATGAATCTCTGTCCCCCATTCTTATGCAGTATAGATGAGCCCTAGATCATTAACTTCCACAAATATACTGTAGAGAAGTGCTGATATACTTTCCTTGTATTCAGCATATTCTAAGGACACACCAAACTTTCCTACTAAGAAAGCTGGAACATCTTCCTCGCCATGCAGTACTCTAAATGGTCATTCAGCTGCTGCTCTTGGAAGAGACCTCACAAATATGTATTTTTCTCCTGAACTATTTGGCACAGGGCCTTTAACACTTTCAGTATGTTACCACATTGGATCTCACATCCAAGTTGTGGACTAGGGTCACTCGGTGGAAAGATGATACATACCTTCAAC
Organism: Scopus umbretta; assembly: GCA_013400535.1. Taxonomy (NCBI): domain Eukaryota; kingdom Metazoa; phylum Chordata; class Aves; order Pelecaniformes; family Scopidae; genus Scopus; species Scopus umbretta. The sequence continues at coordinate 106,711 of VZTL01056548.1, read as the reverse complement.
TCTAACTCTGGTATCACAGAATGTTCCAGATCATATCCCCAGGCCCTGTTACTACACTCAAAAATATTACAGAAGAAAGAGTGAATGGCAGATTCAAAGAGGATGAGCAGCTATATTACAGCAGATGATGCAATCTGCACCCGATCAAGATGAAAGCAGGAAAGGGACATGATCAGGATTCTCCATCTTGCACCCATCTTGGCTGTATTTCTGGTCATTGCCATTGCTCTATTTTCAAGGCTATTCTTTTACAGTGTTAGGAACCAAGCCATCACAGTGCTGTTTATCAAATACCAAGCAAAGATGAACTTCTAATTTGCACATCATGCAGGCAAGCTGCAACCCAATATGTGGCCAGGCGTGCTGATCTGGAGTCTGGCAGTAGCTTGTTAGCAGAGAATGAAGAGTAAGCTCAGAGTACTGGTGACAACAACATCTCCCACATTGTCTGAGGTTGTGTGGCAGAACCATACCAAGGACCCCGCAACAACAGCTTTCATTCAGATTCTCTAGTGCACCCTTCATTTTATAAAACATCCAGTAATATTGAGTACATTGTTACTGACAAGTCTGTTAAGAGCTTACTTCATCATAGCTACACCTGTGAAGGTATTAGCTTTATTTAAAAAGATTAAGGTTTACAGTGGTGAAAAAAAAAAACAAACAACTAAACAAATACAACATTAAGAACATTGGAGGAAGAAGAGAAAAAGGTAGGCATATCTGTGAAGAGGCAGTAGGCAAGAGAAAAAGGAAGAAATGTGGTAACAGCTAACTAATTCATAGGGAATGAGAATGGTACTTAAAAACAGAGAGACCATATACTGTATTAAAGATGAAGGGTGATAAATGGGAAGATAAAGAGCCAAGTTTTCTCCAACCACAGTGCCAAGTAAACATAATCTAATTGTAATGGCACTACTGGGAATTACTCATCCAGCTGTTCTCAGCTGCCCAGCCTGTGTCGGAAATGCATGTGTCTGGCACTGGTCATGTCAGACCTGTGCTACATCCATTCCCCATTGACTTGAGGCTCCTTGCGGACTGCAGCTGACAGGATTTTAGAGCAGCAAAAGAACTGCTCTTATTCCTTCTCTGTTTGGTGACTGCTCTGGAATAACTAGCTCTTCAATCCCCAATTTTCCTTGCGCAAAGCTGCACCAAGCATACCTGAAAGGAGCAGTGGGCAGTAAGGTGATAAAAATACTCCTGGGAGAGTAATACTATGGTAAAAAAGTGTCACCTCTGTCAGCAGCTAATAGCAGATGTTTAGGAGGACTACAGGACAGGCCAAATTTATAGCAATACTCCTACATACTCTCTTATAAACTCAATTATCTATGACTAGACTACTTCTGAATAAGAAGGGGTACCTTTGCATCTGATAGACTTCAATCAATTTATTCCATGGATTTTTTCCATGCAAACTTTTAGCATCCATGACATTCTCTAAAAAGGCAAGCCTAAGCATTTCAAGGCTACTTTTCATCTTAACTATAAGCTGTGTGAAATAAGGTCCTCCTGTTCTGAACAGGGCACTTGCTAGTTTCTTTCGATGCTTCCTAATGGTTTTGTCAGAAGGGACAGTGTATAATTGTGTCTATTTACTTTCTCCATAACCATCAGAATTTCCAAAATGAGATCTTAAATAGCTCTATAAATGAGGGCAGTGCCACCTCCCCCATTTTATAGGTGCACAAATGGAGGCAGGGAGAAGGCTTACTCAAGGTAATCTAGCAGGCTAAAGGATTTAGTTCCTACCCAGTGTCCTAGCTATATGATGATATAACCTTTCAGTTTCTAGAATATTTATTTTCGGTAAACAAAAACTGATCTAGATTTAAAAGAAAACAAACAACACTGAGAAGCATCATCACTTATACTGAAGGCTGTAATTTACAAGGAAATCTCTGTAGACCATAAGACAGCCCTCCTTTCTAACCAAGTGTCACCACTATACACACTCATGCCCATTTTAACACATTTGCTTACATTTCATTCATGGCTAGAGGCCAAGGGCTCATCAGCAAATTATCCACTACTACAAGTCTAGATATGTATATCTGCAAACTAAAGAAATCACACAGAGGAGAGGGCTGAATCTGGCTACCTCACTTTCAATTCAATTTTTTACTTCAATTTTACAAATACTCACAGCTCCACAGCCTTCAACATTAAGTGCTCTTACCTTAGCTGATATGGAGGTATCTTGACAGTAGCATCAGGAGAATCCAAGATTTCTGTATAACCAAAGGAAACAATAGGGCTTATAAAAGAAACTTCTGCATTTAACCACAGCAATACATCTGGCTACAATCTCTGAACCAATGCTCCTAAAGTTTATACCTACTCCAGCTGACAGAACAACAATCACTGTCACTCCAAGTTGACAAAGCTTTACATGAACCTGTCAGGACACTGGGTGCCCTGTGAAAAGGCATCGAGTACCATCTTTTCCTCAGTGAACTCCCTTTCATGGACCAACACTTCGGCAGCACATATACTAAAACTGGAACAGTACAGAAGATATTAGCATGGCTGCCGTGCAAGGATAACACACAATTAATGAAGCAACCCATGGAACATGAAGCTGCTCGTGAACCAGCCCAGACTGCTGTAACTATGTATGGATAAAAAATAAAAACGTAAAGCAATGTGAAGTGTCACAGTTATGCTGATGCTAGTGAAGGGTCTTGCTGACTAGTGCTCCAGGTAGTTAGCATCAAAAGCGCTTCGAGTCCCAGCTGATCTCTGAAAATGGGTGGATGCTGAAATGTACCTAAGCTCATACTCCCTTAAAAGAAGAACTCATTTTATCGATCATTATTTCCATCATACAGCAAGGATGATAAAAGAGCTCATGGAATCCAGTCCAGAAAACCCAGCTTTTGAAATAGACGCCCGAACGTAAGCCAGCAGTGAAAACTGTACTGGAGGGTTTTTTACTATGATTTGGGGGGTAGGGGGGTGGGGGGTGTCGCTTTTAGAGAAAAGATGCACACGCACACACACACACCCCGCCGCACACAGAAACCCGTATCTGCCTCGCAAAACCCACGCAGCGGACCCGGGAGGCGGGGGTGGCGGGGCCAGGGACGCTCGCCGGGGCCGCCAGCAGGTGCCTCAGCCCCTTCAGCAGCGCGGAGCTCCCGGGCATTTTGAACCGCCGGAGGCGCTCCGGTCCCTCCCCGCCCGCCGGAGGCTCAGCGGCCAGCGCGGAACAAGTTTCCCGAGGTCTCCCTGCCCCCGCCGTTACAAAACCCGCTCCGTCGGAGGCGCCTGCCCTGCCCCGCACCGCACCGGGCAGGACCGGGCCCCGCTCCGCTGCCCCCCGCCCCTTACCGATGGCCCAGGTGCAGCTCTCCTTGATGGCCCTGTGCTTGCTCCCCGACGCCTCCTTCTGCAGCTTTCGCAGGATTTCTTCCATCTTGCCTCCCCCGGGATCCTCGCGTATCCGCGGGGGCTGAGGAGCAGGCGGCGAGGGGGAAGAGGAGGAGGGCGGTGCGGGCGGCAGAGCGGCGCCGGGGCTGCCCCCGCCGCGGCCGTGCCTACGCGGGGACGGTG
>VZTL01056548.1:88183-103130 GCA_013400535.1 Scopus umbretta | reverse complement strand
CCCCCTGCTGCCGCCCCGCCGCCGCTGATGAATCACGCCGAGCTCCATGGCGGGGACACGTCAGTTGTTGCCGCTGCGGAGTCCCTCCTCCTCCTCCTCCTCCTCCTTCTCCTTCTTCTCTCCCACCCCGGGCNCCCGAACAGGCCAGCCCCCGGGAGAGACAGCCGCTGCTCTGCTAGCTCAAACCTTCCTCCTCCCACCCCGAACGCTTTCTACCCAGCAAGACTCGTGCTGCCTGGTTTGTTGTGTCCCTGCCTTATCTCCTTTTTGCAACCGCATCAGTTAGTGTTAATTCAGTGCGTTAATGCCGTTGTCTTCTTGCAGAATCTCTCCCAAACGGTACAAGAGGACAAACGGGCTAGGAAAAGAAAAAGACGACAGATAAGAAAGGCGGTCCAGGTAGCAGCTGGCAGCGTTAGCGGTTATGTCTCCTACTGCTAATTGGAAGAGTACCAATTGTGAATTACCAGACAGAATATTGGCACCTGGTGAATCAGCCATAGCATTTCCCATAGGATACTGGGCTTTCAAAGTCTGTCCCTTATCCAAATACTTACAAGGGCTGATCCTGCTTGTGTTTGGAAGTATAATGAATGCCTAATCCATAGTTGCATTTTAAGGCCAGAGTGTGAAACACGTGTCTGAAGAAAAGGATTTAGAACGATGCCAGAAAGGTCTGGAGATGGATAGGGAATGCCTAGAGCTACAATACTGAGGATTAAAAAGAAAAAAAAGCTCTAACAGAAAGGCCATTAAGCTTCGGATTCCAGGGGGTAAAATAACCTCTAAGAAACTGGAAGTAGATTCCCAAAGTTTCTTATCTCTGACCGTGCTCTGCCACCTTCCTCGGAATGAAAAACTGGTAATAGCTAGTGGCCAGGGTTGTCATTGAACCATGATGCTGTAAGTCAAGGCTCAGGTTGAAGTGATGATGAATTGTTCCCCACCTACGTGCTTCCTTTTTATTCTGTGATGTGCTTAGTGGAAGTGAGCATTGGGGTCAGTTTCTGTCTTTTCAAGTCTATGATTCTTTTTTCCTGGGGGAAAACAACAAAAAGGACTGTGATGGTGTTTGAGGTATTTTTAATGTAGAAACAATGTACCAGAGATCATTTGGACCTGTGGAATGCTGAAAGATAATTATGTAGCTATTCATAGTAAATAATTAATTGCTTATTTTCATGAAGCCACTGATGAAACTGAATTAATTTTTAATTTTACATTATTTTCTAGCTATATGCATCATCATCTCACTACTTAATTTCTCCATGGTCCCTACAGGAAGCCCTTCGCAGCTGAAATCTTCACCAGAGCGACAGTGTTTTCATAGGTGCTGATGTCACTGAATCAAGATTTGCATTTATTTGTGTTTCACTCACTGTCCAATATCTTCCATCAAAATGGATTCTGTGCTGCTAAACACTGTTTCCCAGCAGTTATTTCAGCAGAGTGAGAGAAACAAAGGTCACGTTGAGGCTCTCTAAAGCATCTTAAGGTCTGCCTATAAGATTATGCAAATGGAAAAACAAGTACGTCATGATGAATCTTCCTGAGCAAATGTATGTCAGAGTACCATGAGTCAGCTTGCTAACACTTTTCATGTGAGGCCCTCCATCTCGAAATGAACAGGAGTCCATCAATCCCTGTCTCTGTTGCCTACAGTAAGTACAAAAATACACAGTAACTGATGGAAGTCAGTCACTGAACATGCTTTGCACAGGGAGGAGGTCAGGGTTAGTCATGTGCTTTGGGCTCTCATTGAAGGCAAGTGGCCTAGAATGTTACAAGATCTGGAAGTCCAGGTACAGAGTAGGAATGATGGTGAAGAAACTTCCTATCTTCTGCTACAAAGAGACAATTAAGCTTTCCGTGGTCACGCTTACAGCTCGTAAGTCCTTCTTGCCATGTCCCAGCTGTTGAAAGCCAGCAGAGGCTACCTGGGACTCAGCTCTGATGATCCCCTGCACAGCTTAAGCCTTGTCCAGCTGGAAGTCAGAAGGATCCTATGCAGATCGGGTATCTACAGGGTGCAGTGGTTACATATCACTACGATGCAGTGGCAGATATGCAGCGTACTTGTGCGACTCTCACCTGGCAGTGCTACTGATCTTTTGCGTTACGTGAAAGCAGATTATACCCCAGGATATATCCACAACTCTGAACACAGCCAAGAACTGTGTAAGCAAAGCCAAGCTACTCAGGATGCCCAGAGTTGTATTAGTACAATTCTCTGTCTAGGCTACGAAGCAAAGTTAAGGAGCAGCTTATGCTTGCCTTCAGAAATCTCCGTGCTACTATGGCTCTGATCCTTCCAGTAGCCAAGGAAGGCAATGTGGTGCTAGTTTAAATCTCCTTCCATAGCATATGGCCATACCGCCCATGCACGCACCTGCCCTGACACTCTAGTCTTTGAGATCCTAAAAAAGAACCAAATGTACGGTGGAAAAGTATGAGACAAAGGAATGTTAGACTGTGAGATAATCACCTGTATTTGCTATTAGTCATTATCACTCACATATTACCTGTGCTTTGGCCGTTTTAACAATATGCTTGGTCAGGAGCTCATTGTACACTGCAGAGGCTGGGCAGTATGGACCAAAGCAATGGGCTGTGTTCCTGAGAACCTCCAGTTTAATTACAAAATACTAAGAAATACCCCCTGACAGCAAATAATGACAGCAAAACCACCTGGTTCCATGGTTCAAAAATGGTGCTTAGCCAGATTTTTCAAAATTACTCTTTTCCCAGAAGCACCCTGTGGCTGGACTGACCAGACTTGCAAAAGAAACTTGAGCTCGGTTTTCCTCAGGAAGCTCTGTACATGTGACTCCCCTTGTATAGGACAAGTTGCTCAAAAAACTTGAAGGAAAGGGGGCTGTAGCCGGGACATGGGCTCACCAGCACCTTTGTGGTACCTGATGCCAGAGGAAGGTCCCTTCCTTTCCTCCCCCAGAGGGCAGCAAGACTTGGACAAGCAAGACCCTTGCCAGGGTTTGTTTTCAGTTTTGGTTGTCTAGACTTTAACCACATCATTGATGACAAGGTGGCATCTGTCATTGTTTGCCTGATTACACAGGCTTACTGAGTTACCAGAGGCTAGCTGAGTGCTCAGTGAAGTTGTTCCTGAGCAGGTGCTGCTTTCTGCACCCTCTGCAGCATGACCTTGCTGAACAAAGGCAAAGCACTGCAAAGCACGATGACAGCGGGTGCTGCTGAGTGCAGGGATTACGGAGTTAGGGAGAAAACCCTTCTGGAGTGGGAGCTGTAGATAAAGCTAACATATATTCAGGACTGTCTGTTCTGAATATGTGCTAGAACATAGTGTACGGGCTGTTGTGGCCTTTGACTGAGAAAAAGATGTCTCTCATTATGGGGAAACAAGGACATCATGGCATCTACAGTTGTCAGATGCTTGTGATGCAAGGACAGGAAAGGTCGGCAAGACTCCATCTCTGCCGGCCAGGAAATGGATTGATTTGCATACCAGGTTTGATGTTAAGCATGTAAATGAATGTGTTGAAGTACTAGAAATACTCCTAGAAAAGCTGAAATTGTGTAAGTTTTCAATCTAATATGCTCTTTTTAAAATAGATAAATAGATTTTCATGCCACTATTTCAGATTTTAATGTATGACTCCCCTGTGACAGATCCCTAAATTTGTTTAAGTATAGTGCAAAGTAAAGAGAAGCACAAAGGGACAGGTTAAATAGAAGTTTATTTAATAGTGCTGATTTGCAATTTCTGTTCTGCCACAGATAGATCAATCTGAAATGAAATCCCTGGTTTCAGGGGGTGGTTGTCAGTTTTACAGTGCAATAGTGGCAAAATTCAAGTCGGAGCCTTCTTTTTATGCATTCATATAATATTCACATATAAGGACTAAACATGAGAAAATTTCTCCCTTCTCCATGCTGCCCCCAAACTCCCTGAAATGTGGTTTGACTCTGTTAGTCAATGGTGCTTATTTTGCCAACTTTAAAGATTTAGATTGGATATTAGGAAAAATTTCTTTACTGAAAGAGTGGTGAAGCATTGGAATGGGCTGCCCAGGGAGGTGGTAGAGTCACCATCCCTGGAGGCGTTCAAAAAACGTCTAGAGGTGGCACTTCAGGACATGCTTTAGTAGGCACGGTGGGGTTGGATTGATGGTTAGACTGGATGATCTTAGAGGCCTTTTCCAACCTTAAGGATTCTATGATTCTATAAAGACCAACTTAGAAGATTTAAAAGATGAAATGTTCTGAATTAAAAGCGCAAGTTAGCTCCAGAACACAGTTTGGTTCCTATTTAGTATGCTTTTTTCTGCACAGTAATGAGTATTGTTTCCTTATTTTAAGGAAGGTAAGCCCTGGACTCCAAAAGCTCTTCCAAAGGATATAAAGATCTGTTATTCCCCATATGCTCTTGTCCCTGCAGACGCTACTTCTCATCATCTCAAATGCAGAGCATGTTCAATACTTCCAACATGAATTAGGAGACCATCAATTGCTTATACATCTCTCTCTGCCATCTGACTGGGCACGGGACCGAGTTCCTGGATTTGATACTTAAATTGCAAATTAACAGTAAAGTTGACCTGTGAGTAGACCTGTGGTGTGATCACATGCTTGGAGGTTTTTCCTGGGATGTTCTTCAAGACAGCAGTTTGCTATAAGCTGACCGATGAACTCACGTATTGAGTGATGCTCTTTCACTACTAGCATTAATCAATGTGAAATCAATGCTCAGATTGTTATTGGCATATACTTTCTGGAGATATAATCAGAGGGAATATAGCATTGCTCAGCAAGATTCCGACTTGCTAAGAGTAGACAGTAATTGCCTCTAAGTCATGATCTGAAAATCCAATGCTAAGTGGATATTGAATGACACAAAAATTCTTATTACAGCAGTAGGCACACAAGCACACAGTCTTGTGGGCTTGAGGGAGAGCACTGTTATTCAAATGTGTGTTTTTTAAGGCTTTTGGAAATTGCTCTTACATTAAATGGAAAATCTAGCAGAAAGGCAGAGTGTTTCCCAGTATGCATTTTGAAAAAGGATTTCAAAGAATGGCATTGCAGAGTTCTGTGTTTGGATTTCAGTAGCTTCCAGATCAAATACACTCAGTCTACAAATGGAAAACCTTGGGGAAAAAGGGTTCTAGCAACCAAGGCTATGGATTCATCTGGTTTCTATTAGATTGGATTCCTTGCTATTTACGGTATACTACAGGGTAAGCAGAAAGAAAACAGATGAAAATGGTTGGGAGGTTATTAGAGTGATGGTCCCTTCAAGAACAATGACTATTTATAGGGATACAGTCTGAATGTATTCAGCTGACTTGATCTTAAACGTACCTAGCAGAAGCCTTGCTTTCAGTGCTAGCATAAGCCTCACTGATTTCAGCGGTGCATGGATGGACCTGTGCAACTCTTTTCCCTCATGTTATATTGCCACATTTGCAACCGGCAGAACCGTCTGATTTCGGGTCTTACTGATATGAAAAGAGAGGGGCTTTTCTGCTATAGCCCTTTATTTTTGCCATGTGCTTTCTCTGTCCTTTGGTCTGTAAGAGCTTGAATTGCTGCACAGTAGCTGCACCGGTTTGCCCATATTTTTTCTTCTTCTGGGCCTATAAGGAACAGGGAGATAGGAGTAGTAAGAAGCCAGACCATTGGACTAAAGAAGATTGCTCTTTTATTGGAAGATAAGGTACTTTCATTTTCAGGTACTTATTTTCTCAGAATAATTTTGTGTATATGGCATGTTTTATAAAAAGACATTAGATTTTAATGCAGAAGTCCTTCTGTGTAAAATTCAAACACCTGTGCATGTTCAGACGTGTACAATAATATTTGACTTTTTTTTTTTAATTAAAGATGTTCTGAATTAATATTGCTATGATTTCCTGACAGCTAGTTTACAAGAAGTGATGACTCTGTCCTCTTTTCTTTTTCATCTGTCTTTGCTATTCTGTCTGGTATATTCTCATGTTTAGTTGGAAAGTACACACAAAAGCCCAATTATTAAAAGAACATTGAGATGCAGCTTGTGCATTGTGATAAAGTGTAGATGCTGATCCAGCTTCACGAGTCTTCACAGTGCCAGCCTCCTTGTTCACTCTGCCCAGTTCTGCCCTAGCTCCTCTGGGCTTCATCACATCTCCTCTTCTTCTGGAGGTGCTGTCAGCTATTCTCCCTGCCTTCCTGTCTCACAGTTCTTCCCAGGCCAGTCATAGTTTGCCTTGTACAAGCATCAGCCTACCTTGCCCCTTGCCAACATCTCCCCTCAGTCAGCCCTTCTGTCTATGTCTTTTTCAGTTAAAAAAATGAAATCTATCCCTTTGTCGATCGTTAGAGTTAGACGACATATTCCTGTGTGTGGGACAGTTCTGAATTAGGTCAGGGTAATTTGGACTGAGCTATGTGTTACTGCAGTACTCTCCGTTTAGGACATGAGTAACCAATTTACCTTAAGGTTGGGCACTGCTAAGTTACACGGACACTGTTACGGTACAAGATAAGCAAGCCTGCTTGCTCTCAGCTCCTGCGTCACGTGCTAATGACCGCTACAGGTGTGCAGGCTTAAAAATACAGGAAAACTTTTGTGTAGTCCCTTACAGTGTAGCGTATTAGCATATAACTACAAAAAGACTCTTCAGAGATTTTAGCCGATAAAATCTAATATGGCCTTACTGAACACATGTAGACTCTTCTTTCTGAAATTTGGAGAGATTTGGGCAAGTTTTCAAAAATGCAGGAAAAAGCATAACCCTGATACATAGCCCACTCATACATTTTATTTTAATCCTTCATGACAACAAACAGGGACAGTACATCTTCCTAAAGAAAGGTTATCAGATTATATTAACATTCACAAAGCATTATCTTCTCTCTTTTGTCTAGAAATAGTGAAACTAATCTGATCGAAAGGCAAAGCGATCACCCCTGCTCCCATCCAGATGGAAGATTTCAGCCCCAGTTAGTGTTTGGCAAAGTGAATGAAAATTAGATTGTACTGTGGCAGTTGCCAGGTAACCTGAAGGTGGTCCCACCTGTAATGACAGCCAACTTTATAAATTATATATATGTTACAGATGCAATATTTATTTCATACAGTCACATGTCATTAGTGATGAGAATGTTGTTCATTTAATTTACTGTGCCTTTTCTGATCTGTCTACAAGATGCAAACATTATCTTCTTAAATACCAACTAACTTGAATAATTTCTTCATTCAGGAACAAATTAGTCCAGTAGTTGCTCATGTTAAGAGTAACCTGACCTTTACGGTGCAGAAGAACAGAGCATCGTTGACTCATTAACAAATAGCAATGCAGATATCAGAATAAGAGGATTTATTTGTGTTACACAAGTATATATGACTACAAAGTATAGGAAAAATAAAGAATTGTATCTTTTTTTTTTTAATTAAGTTCCCAGGTTCCATTTGTTTCCGTTCAGCCTTGTGCAAAATGTTGGAAACTAATTTACTATTACTGGCCACTGAATGAAGACAGACCTTCCTGCAGCAGGGGTCGATCGCTGTTACAGGACGTCCCTTCAGCAGCGGAAGCAAGTCCTGTAGCTACCACAGTCCTTCCCAATAACACAAGTTAACATACCTCACCTTTCTTGCAGTTGCTGGATGCTTCGGTGTATCCGCATTCACTCTGCCTTCTGAGGAGGGCAGCAGCAATTCCTGTATTCTCTGCCTTCATTCTCAAAGGCTGTCGTTGTAAATAGAGGTTAGCCACTGTAGGTAGTCGCAAGACTGTGAGCTGACACAGGTCCTTCAAAGTCACAGGAGGTGGTCCAGTGAAGTTACACCAGCAGAAGAGGCAGGCCTATTTCTTTATATGCTGAAGCATATATATACATATACACACACACCACAGTTTAGAGTCTCTAGTTTCATAATCCTAAGAGAAAATAAAATGTCTGGATGCTAATTGAATTTTATTAACTTAATTAACTTAAAGAGAAATTGAAGGAATATATATACTGCTTGTTAATCTTTTCATTAATGATCTTTCCCCATTATGCTCACAAAGAATCCAGTTCTACAGGAATTTGCATTCCACAGATGAATACAGCACATTAGATTATGATTTCATTTCTTAAGGGAAACCCTTAAATGAGCATTACAGTGATTTATGTTATGTTGTATGGATGGTTCATGTCTTTTGTCTTTGTGCTTAACAATGCAGCAAGGATACCATGTAACAAGCTGCGCGTCAATACAAAGATTAATCACCGAGTGCAAAATGTGGGCTTCCATGCATGATGCATCTTTATTGACACCTGCGTGTGCTGAATCTCATCACTTTTTCCCCCTTCCTAATTATTTGCCCCATTAATCTATTCACCTCAATGCTTTCTGATGTTTTTTCTCTAGCAAACTAGCTGCATAGATTTCCCAAATTCTCACATGGCCAGAAAAACACAATCTTCACACTTGTGTTTGTTTGACTTTTTCCTTGTTGAACATGGCACTGGGACATATTCTCAATGAATGCCTTCTATGCTTCTCATATATCTCACAGCCTTGCTGTGGTGTTCAGTTACCTACAAAAGCCATTTATTGCCTCACGCATTCCTCCACCATGGGCCTTATCCCTTAAATAATTCACACCCCATTGTGCCTTACTGCCTGAGTTGCAAACAATATAAAAAATATTTAAGGACAGTCTTTACATAAAGCTCACATAATTTCATATAAGGACAGCTGAACCCTCTTTTGGAGTCAGGTTTGCTTCAAGAAAACTCCAGCTCAGCAGGAAATTTACTGTGTCATGTGTGAACTGTTTTCCTCATGATTTGTGTCTGAATCATGAGAAAGAACATCTTCAGTGCAAGCTGCATTGTTGGCAGAGCACATACAGGCAGTTAAATCACTTTTATCTCCTTGATGCTCTTGTGATTTGTTCTTTTTGTTTGGTTGGGGTTTTTTTTCCATTTACAATCGGGGGCAGAGCAGATGGCAAAGGCTTAGCTTGATGTAACATGTCCATAAAATAAGCAAAGCTGTCAGTGAGCCTTCTCTCCAGCAGGCCTATTTCACTTTCAGGAGGATTTTTCTTCCACTGGAATGAACTTCAAAAAAATAGGACTTTAGGAAGAAACGAGTAGCTCTATGAGCAGCAAAAGTTAATGGTTTGCGGTTCTCTGTGAGCTCACTGTAGAGCTTCTCCCATAGGGGAGGAAGGAGATACTCTGCAATTCTCTCCTCCACAAGGTGATGTGTTTTGACAAAACTTGTAGGAATTCCTCAGCTTTGCTCCTTCTGCTTTTCTGTCATTAAAAGGTGTTTTGGAGAAGTAGAGAGAGGCAGGAAGCTGGCAAAGTCATAGAGACATCAACACTGCATGCGTTCATGGCTTGATAGAGACAATCACATCAGTAAGTGCAGTGTCATTAAGTTCTTCTCATCAAGTTCCAAAAGAAACTCCTCCCATAAGATTTGAGCTAATCCCTAAACATCTTCTGAAGCTGTAACTTCAGAAGCTATTTCTGCTGTTATTTCTGTGGCCAGGAGTGCCCAGCATATGCCAACATATACAGCCCTCTACAGATAGACAGTAAAGACAGGCTTTACCCCACAACGCTATCTAAACAGAAAACACGGGTAAAACAAACTTCAGTTTTGCTGATTTCCTAGCTAAAGAAATGATGGTATGGATTGCTTAAACAATTTGCCCAAGGACACGCACGTAGTCTGAGGCAGAGCTAAGCCTGAGGCAGAGCCAGAAAATTTCTCCGAAGCCACAGTTCAGTGCATGAAGCACAGTTGGTCCTTCCTTTTCAGAGTACTACCATGTAGTACCATATTATTCAAAGTTGCTGACAAGTCTGTAGAGCTCTTTTTCTAACAAATGAAGGAGCGGCAGTTGGCAAAAGGTAATAATAGCACTGGGCAGCAAAGACTATAACTGCCTGTGCCATGCATTGTATTATACATTTTATCCTTAAATTCTCCCTTAAGAGAAGCACAAACAAGAATACAAAGGAAGATGAAATCTGGCACCTGCCTATAATTTATAATACTCATTATATTTTTTGGGACAGCCATCTCTTGGCAAGGTAAGTTCTTTTATTTATAGGCAGGGGCTGCTCATGATTTGCATGCTAATGCATTCACATCTGCAAAGCCTATAAATTAGCCTCCAGCTCATTATGGCAATGCCATTGTCCTACTTGCCAGTATGTAATCTGATCCCAAATGTTTCAGATGTCCACAAAATAAAACCAGCCTGAGGGAAGAGCTTTACTGTCGCAGTATTAGCACACCAAAAAGTATTATTCTTCCCCTCAAAAAAAGAAAATAACATCAAATTACTGGAGGAGAGGAAACTGCTGGGTTTCAGAAAGATGAGCCCAAAAGCCTAACACTGAAGGAACTGGAAAGCTGTTGCTATGTTTTGAGGTGCTTATGCCAGTTCAGCCAAAAGAATGAATCCATAGCAGCTTTTTAATGGGCTCCCAATAAAAGTATCTTCATAGAAGATTAAGTCATTTGGCTGTGCATCCTGATTGTATCCTAATGTATCATACATGCACACTCTTGTTATTACTGTTTACATTCTGGTTGTGCCTAGCTATCTGAAACAGACACTGAGGTCTTTTTTTTTTGGTGGGCCTTATAAAGGCCATCCCTACTTTCAGGAAGTCAAGAGTTTACGATTATGTCAAGATTTTGCCACATCGTTAAGCTGGCAAAAAGATGAAACACAGCGTAGGCAAAGCAGGCTCACAGAGTACATATCCTCTCCCATCCAGATGTGCAGATGCCTCCTATGTTAATTCACTTTGTCAAAGTTAACTGGATGCTACAGGACTGCTGGCCCCACAAATAAACGTTCAGCTTCTGAAATGTCTGCAGGCTCAGCTTTGCTGCTGTGGGTAGGGTGAAGGGTACTCTCCACCAACCTCAGATAAACTGGCTCACTCTTGTAACTTCCATCTTTAACTGTGCTGAGACACGCAGACATGCCCATCCTTAAAAAAAAAAGTTAAACCTTTACAAGTAAACTCCAAACCCTACCTACATCGTTGGAAAAATCATAAACAGGGTGACAGAGCTGCTGTCAGCAAGCTCTCACCCACTGCCCAGACTCGCTTCAGCATTCCTGACTGCTTGCATCCTCTGGCCTCTTCATCCCTTCCTCCCAGCCTCGCCACCTGCTCTTCCCCGGCTGAAGAGTCCTCAGAAACCTCCCTTCCTCGCTGGCCTACTGCTATAGGTAAATGACAGTAAATGAGAAGGCAGCCTGAAACAGGAGAGCTTTGACTGAGGCTTCAGAGTGGGAGGGGGCAAGGCACAGGTCATTGCACAAGTCTGATGTTGGGTTCAGGATCCAGATGTACCTGCGTGCAGGAGATGTAGCGGTGTCTTTATTAAATTTCTTTGTTGAATTCTGGTTGATAATAAAAGCCGGTTATTTATTTATTTACCCGTAACGCTCTTGTTTGGCAGAGTAGGTGGGAGAGGAGCAGAAAAGCAAGGCTCTGCATGAGTCATAACCCAGGAAAAGCTCTGCTGAGAATACAGCTCACACTGCTCTGCAGTGAAGCCCAGGCGATAAGCATCAGTGTTGCTGTTGTCTCCATGTTGTCAGTCTCATATTACCATGAATGTCAAGATTCATTATGATATATTCAGATGGGGCTGTAGGTGGGGATAGGTAGGGACCTCTCCATTTCATTTTCCTGTAGTTGTCTTTTTCCTACTACCATAAGGAAGGCAAATTGCAGCATAAAGAAAAGTAACTACTTGTTTAGAACAAACATAGAAATATGGAAAAAAAAAAAAAAAAGGTGTTACTTCTAAATCCAGGGTTTTGACCTCAATTCTGTTCAGCTGTACTTTTGATCTTGCAAAGAATTGCACGAGGCTAGATGTAGCTGTGGGGCCCAGGGGGGCCATGAGTGGGCAGTGCCCAGGTGCAAGTCACCCTCTGTCACCCCTGCAACTGGGAGACAGCTGGCAGGTCTGTCTTTTAAATATAGGACAGTCCCAGTGAACTCCGTGGGACCTTCCCAGCTAACAGCTCAGCACAGAATGAGGGAACACCACAGCCTGGCGTTCTCACTGAAATCTGTGGTTCAAGCACATGTTTAAAGGCAGCCTTCCCGCCCACGTCAGGAGCTGGGCTGCTCGGTGCCGAGCCTGTGATTAACTTCTCACAGACAGGTCCCGGAGCGATCACTGCTGGATGAGGACCACTGGCCACAACCACGCTGCTCTAAATGCGCTGAGCTGGGGATGGCAGCGAGCACTGATCTGGGCGCTTCTCCTCTGCCTCACCCAGAAGCTGAAGACCATTTGGGGCTGCTCAGGTGCTGGACATATGAGGTCCTGCATGTCCCAGAGAGAGAGAGCGAGCTCTGGCTGTGCTGGAGTTGCATTTGTAGGCTGGATCTCTGCACAGGCATCACATCTCGCCTGCCGGGCTCCTCTGGCCCTGCAGCAGACTGTGCCAACAGACTGAGTAGTTGCAAGAGATTCCAGTATTTGAGTAGTTTATCAATGGCTCCCATGGTTATTGTGTTTCTTCTTTTCCCAGCAGAATGGAGGATGGAATACACTGGGTGTTGCTGTTTAGGTGCTGCACTGAAAAGTACCGTGTCAGTGCCTGGACGGAGCTGATTCCCATCCCATTTCTAATTGCATTCACCTTCTAAACATGGCATAATCTCTTTTACAATAATATGTGTGGGGAAAAAAGTCTCGGTAGCGTTTTTCTTCAGATCACCTGCGATAAAGCCTCGTTTTCTCTGTCCTCTGCCTATTGTGCTTTTCTTTAAACTTTCGCTGAACCTATATTTTGGACCTAGTTCCTTCATGCTTTGCAGTACAGAGATCCAAGGAATTATTTCTCGCAAATGGTGGCAAAAAAAAAAGCATGCGAAGGCTAGAAACAGGCGTGCTATAAAGACAGTTTTAAAACATACATTTTCCTCTGTGTGTATTTAACAGTTTCCATCTTTGCCATATGTTCTTTCCCTCATCAATTTGCCTTTTAGATTGTTCTTTAACACTTGCCTATTTTCTTGCTTCTGCAACAGAAGGGAAGTTGATCTTTCATTTGTTCCACAAATATTCCTTATTGTCCTAGGTTTTATTACCCCATCTGTTATTGTGTGATCAACTGAAGTCTCTCGTGGTCTTACTTTTCCAACTGATCACACTATACCACAGGTTATATTTCAGTTTAATTGCTATCTACTGTATGATGTGTAAACTAGAAAGAGAGGAGCAAAAAGATGAGGATATTTTTCCCCTGCCTACCATTCCTCTCTTTCTGTGTAAGCACATATCTTCAGTGCTTACTTGTTAGCAGTGACAGTGTTTAAACAAAATCCCTCCTCTCCACTCTTTTCTACTCAAATCTGATGCTTCCATCTCAGTGTTTACTACTTAAAAGCACAGAAGTATTTACAGAACATGCTCACCAACACTTGAGAGAAATGGGCAGATACGGTCACACCTCATGAGCTGAAGCAACATTTCCCTGCAGCGCCCTTGCCAAAATGGAAACTTCTCCCTCCAAGCACAGTGTTTCCCCATTCTCCCTCCTTCATCTCCCAGTCCTCTCCTGCTGCTCCCAAACACTTGGTCATGCATGGTCGTGTTAACTCTATGTGTGTGTGTGTATTTTTAAAATGACTTTTTCTCTCATTTTTTTAGGCATTTATAGACACTATCTTCCGCAAAATCCCCTTTCATCTTCCTGCACTCAGCTCTGTCTATCACAGCAAGCTGTTCAAGGTCTGTTTTTAAAATCAGAGGTACAGTACTCTTTCTGCAAGGGGAAGCTAACCCTGTAAGCGTGATCAAGCTGATTTGAAGAAGGTGAGTCTTTTGCAGCAGGAAAAATGGAAATTTCTCCTATCTGTCCAGTGCTACGGGAGAGAAGACTCAGCATTATAACTATTTCTTTATAACTATTCCTCTTCATAATAATGGAGCAAAATGAGTCAATGCCAGGGATGAACACGGAGGCAGCTCCTGCTGTAACAAGGCTTGGAAGAGACTGCGTAAGAAGCAGCACCCCCGACTTGCCCCTCAAAATAATGACTCAAAGCATTGACGTTCACGCATGCTGCGTGAATCCAGTGTCACGTCCACGTGTGCTGCTAATTTGATGTCGTGATCCCTCATTTGAGCATGTACTTAAAGACCAGACTGTCTCTCAGAAATCAGGCCTCGGTGGACTGAGCTATTGGGTGAGTCATTTATAAAAGCTAAACAGGGTCTTTAATGTGGAGCTGTGCAATGAAGTGTATGTACCCTGTCCGCTTCTGGCTGTGCACATGGAGATTAAATTTATCCCAAAAGCTCCTGATGCCGCTGCTGGGAACCAAGACACCATTTTACAAGAGCTGCCTGTGCTGACGCTGGAAAGAACAAAAAATGTGACAGCCTTCTAACAGTGTTGTGTGGACAGGTTTGAGATGTGCATGGCTTTGCAGTGGGGAAGGAGGAACCGAGACAGGAAATATGGATTAATCCCGGGAAATCTTAATTTTGGTGGAAAGGAAAGCTGCTGTAAATCTCTCGAGCCACATAGCTTTTCCTCAAGGTATTTGAATGAAAAACTCCTGCTAGATTTGACCGTTTCCTCAAAAATATTGAGGAAATAGAGAGAGAGAGATATAAAAGTCTCAGCGCT
Source organism: Scopus umbretta (assembly GCA_013400535.1). Taxonomy (NCBI): domain Eukaryota; kingdom Metazoa; phylum Chordata; class Aves; order Pelecaniformes; family Scopidae; genus Scopus; species Scopus umbretta. The sequence continues at coordinate 88,473 of VZTL01056548.1, read as the reverse complement.
GAGAACGGACAGCGGGACAGCAGCTTCTGGCTCCCTCGGTGAGCTCAGCCCCACAGAGGGAAGGGCAGTGCCAGACGCCCACTGGAAGGCGTAAGGGGCGGCTGGGGTGCGGGCGCACGGCCAGGAGCTGACCCCGCAGCCTGGATGACTCCCCGCCATCAGTGGGGAGGCCGCCCGGCACCGCTCTCCCCGTCAGCCGCAGTCTGACACAGCTGGGCGAGAGGGATTCCACTCTGGATTCCCGGCCTGCACCTTTTTTTTTTTTTTTTTTTTTTGGGGGGGGGGGGGGG
>VZTL01056548.1:72113-82915 GCA_013400535.1 Scopus umbretta | reverse complement strand
GGGGGGAGGATTTTGGCGAGAGGCCCCTGCTCCCCGGGCCGCATCCCCGGATTTTTTGGCGGTGTTTCCTGCCCCCTGGTGGTAAGGGCTGGCCGACGGCCCCCCCCTCCCCCCACAACACCCGGAGACCTGCAGCATGGACACCCCCCTCCCCGTTCCGCCGGGCTACCTGCCCCGTAAGCAGCAACAGGGAGGCGAATGGCATGGCTGGCTATAGGCATCACCTGCCCTTTTAAGAATAGCGTAATCGTAGGAGAAACCTCAGGCCTCACTTCAGGCGAGCTTCAAATCTGACGCCCGGACTCGCGGAGCGGCGTGAAAAACTAACAGCATCCCTGCGGGTCAGAGTTGCAGTAGCTGCGTTTCCAGCTCTGTCGCTGGTATCGCACAAAGAGGGCATTTTCCAGAATACGCCTTCTCTCAACTCGTTTGGCGTGAATACACAGTTCAGAATAAATACACGCGTGCTGCTCTTCAAGAATTAGTAAGTCTCCCCTGTAAGTAAAGAGGAGTGAAGTTCTCGTTCGCAAGAACTAGTGTTCACAAGTGGCTTTGTTTTCTTTTAACATAAACTCTTTACTCAGAAGCACAGGGGAGACTCACTAATTCTTGCAGAGCAGTGAAAACCTCCAAACCCTCCTGCGTAAATACACGCTATACCTTGGGTTTTCTTGGAGGGGCGGTTCAAAAAGAAATATTAGCAACTCTAGGANTCAAGAATTAGTAAGTCTCCCCTGTAAGTAAAGAGGAGTGAAGTTCTCGTTCGCAAGAACTAGTGTTCACAAGTGGCTTTGTTTTCTTTTAACATAAACTCTTTACTCAGAAGCACAGGGGAGACTCACTAATTCTTGCAGAGCAGTGAAAACCTCCAAACCCTCCTGCGTAAATACACGCTATACCTTGGGTTTTCTTGGAGGGGCGGTTCAAAAAGAAATATTAGCAACTCTAGGAAATAATGTTTGCACGCTGCACCAAGCTCCCGTTCCCGCAGGAATAGCGTCAGTGTTAGCTAGGCGATCCCTAGCACTTTGTTACCCCTCTGTAACGTCATGCACAAAGATGGTCCGTGTGCAGCCTTGGAAAAGCAGTGCTGGATAAAACCAAAATTAATAGGGAGGTGAAGGATGACACAGCTCGTTATTCGATGCCTTCCTTTCTCACATTTTGAAAATGCAAATGGGAGCATGAGGTAAAGGAGGAAAAGTTGCAGCAACAAGTCCGTAGACCTTAATTGTCTGAAGACCCTGGCTGTTGCGTGGCCGTGATCTAAGCGAGGCTGAGGCCTCTAGAGAGCTCTGCGGTAAAATCCCAGCCACCGGGGATTCTGCCATTTCCTTTAATAGAGATGGAATTTCATCCAGCGCAACTCCAAGACAGTACAGAGGCTCTGCACAACCTAAGTGTAGGAAACTGGAGTTTAGTGAGCTCACATGCACCTTTACGACTATCTGTACGGCAATCATAGATAGGCACGGTGTGCGCAGGAGGAGGAGGGCCCCTTACCACCTTTTTTATCTAAGATTTTACGTCATCTCAGGCTGATGGAGTCACATAAGGCGTCTCTTGCTGGAGTGAGAAAGGGTTAGTCACACCTCTGCAGGCCACGCTGATGTCCTAGTATTTTTACGAGGCTTTTGAAGCAGGCTCAACAGCACACCGATTGCACAGAGCCAGCTTGCTTCAGCTGTGCGAGCCTCAGACCAGTCTCTAATGTAAGCTGAGTTCAACCAACAGCTACTGACAAGAGCTGGTCAGAAAAATTGCTTTCTTTCCACATAATTTTCAGCACACATGAGGAAATTGAAGTTTGAGCTGGAAATACTGCTGAAGTGGTTGTTGCAGGTTATACCGAGTACCTCCCATCCCCATCCTGTTTTATGGGTTGAATGACTACCTTGTTTTGGTGGTGCTAATTAGGTATTGCAGCTGTGATGCCTGATGAGCAATTAAGTAGAATTAGGGCACATGGACACGGAGGAAAGTGAGCATAAGACGCTGCTGAAGGAGAACACCCATGAATTATAAAATAATTGGATTTACAACAGGTACTCAGTCTGCGGACATCGCTTTTTTCCTAATAGTTTTAGCTGAGAGGTAAACAGGGTAGAAAAAAAATATTCAGATTAAATAGAAAAAGGAAAGAAACCCCAGCCCTGTGGGGACCCCCCGCCCTGCCCCACTGCAGGATGGAGGGGTGCCCTTAGCACTGTGCTGCTCACCATCTCCCCCCCCCCAACATGCACCCTTGGGAACTAGCCTGCGAATTCCCACTGGCCCATTTCAAAGCCGTGCCCATCTGGGCTGGAGCCGATCCCTGACCTTCACTCAGTGCCACTTGGTTTCCTCTGATAGCTGGGTGAATGATTGCCAGCAGTGGTAAATGATTTACTCCATGTAAAGCACTACTAGAGGGGTGTATCCTGGAAGGGCAGCGAAAAAATATCACTATAGAGCCCCAAAGATTATGAAATTATCTAATTATTTACATAATAACTAATTAAAGGTAAGGATAGCGGTGGTGAAAGCAGCTTATGTTTCCTTTATTCCATGGTAAAAAAAAAAAATTGGGAGAAGGGTCTAGATTTTCATAATAACTCCAGAACACATGGCTGTGTTCATAGCTGAAGATAATGTACTCGGTCCAGAACGCCCAGATAGATTCAGGCATTTTTGGTTCTTTAGTAAAGCAATGCTTCGGTTTATTTTGTTACATATTAGGGCATCTTTTCCTCATGATCATAGCACTATATGTTTTTCATGTGTGTATCATTGCAGCCCCACAGAGCTGACTTCTACCATCTGGTCTCTGTGAAAATGCGGGCTACACAGCCTGGAGGTGAGAAAAACTACATATGCTGCTGGAGCTGCCTATTTTGCTGCAGGAGGCACTGGCTTATTAGTTTGATAGATTTCCTCACTACCAAGTCCAAGCAACATCGGGACTGATGGCAGATAACATCATTGACTGTGTTGTCGGCTCTCGGTCGCACAGAATGAAATCTTTGCTATACTGTCTTTTAACTTCAGCTAGATTTCCCAGTTATTGAAAAGCCAGATGTTTAAAAACAAAGGAGAAGATGGCATTTCTCTCTTCACGGGGTCACCGGGAGCAGCAGGGTAGCTGACAAGAGCTGCTAATGCCAGAGGTGGGCTTGGAGGGGCTCGGTGTGATGTGGCACAGCAGGGCCAGCCTGTCCTCGGCGCTTCTTCTTGTGCCCCACCAGCCACCGCAGCCCCTGGGCGCTGAGGCACTCCAGGTGCAGGCACAGCCTTGGGAAACCAGTTAATGCCACTAAAGAAGAGGGCAGCCAAGCTCTACGCTCCCATCTGAACTGGTAGAACTCTCTAACTTCTGACCTTGTGATGAAGCGAGCACTTTCCCGAGCGGTGCGTTCCTACTCTATTTCCTGCAAAATGGATGAAATTTAACCTCCCTTCTCTTCCAACAGCTCTCCCTTCTTGTGCTGAAGAAAATACCTTGTGTGTTTGCTTCTGAGGTGACTTGAGCGCTGACGGTGAGACTGCTGGAAGATCACTTCTTGGCACCACCCAAAGAAAGTTCTGCTATAGTGACAAAAAGAGATGATCATGGTGCCCAATTCTGCCCTTACTTCTCCTTTATGCAAAAATTGTGTGCTGAAGAATTATGCTTGCAAGTAGTTCAGGCAAAATTTATTTACAGCTCTATTTTATAATGAATTTGGAATGAAACCTGAACAGTAGGCATGACCATCAGGAGTGAAGGAGGAAGATTATTTTGGTTGTAGTGTGGTACTGAAGATTTGGTTGGATTTGAAAAGGACAAAGTTATGGTAATCAAGGCTTCAAGAATAATACAAATGTAGATGTGACTTGAATTGATATTGGAAGGCAACACCAGCAAGAACTGAAGGGTAGACGAGGAGTTATGAACAAAAAGTATTTGTGTGTAACAGTATATATAGGTATGTATATATATGTATATATTATTAAACAGTAAATCGATACCTTGTCACAATACAACTTACTATGCAGGAATATGCAGGCCATTATTTTTTCAAAACAGGTGACTTAAAGCTAGATTAGATCTTAAAACCAGCCTTTTGTTATTTTGCCTGTCAACATGCACTTGCCAGTAAAAGCCCTTGAGACAGTTAAGTGGCAAGTAGTCCCTCAACAATATTAAAAAAATCAAACTCTTAAAAACATTAACTTAAAACCAGCCTTTTTTCCAGTTTTTAAGGAAACGTTACAATAATTCATAGCTATAGCTTTCCATTTGCACTCTTTGAAAAGCCACATGCTATGCAGCAAACATGCAAATTATCTTTTAAAGCTACTTTCTAACAGAAATTGTTTATTTTAGTTATTACTGACAGAATTAATACTTCCAAGTTGTATTTTTCACTCACATTGTATTGACAACTACATACAGGTACACACTTTCTAGATACATATATAGCATCTTTCTAGAATTTTCTGGTGGGAAGTTTGAGGAGGATGTTGAGAAGGCTGGTGAAACTCTATGTAGTTTGAGGTAACCTGCCTGAGATATATGCAGGTTGCCTATGGCGATACCATCTTATTGTTCTGGCTTTAGCATCACAATCCATTCCCTAGCATTTGCCAGCAATTGGTACTCAAATGAGTTTCACCATCCCTCCTCACAGGACACCTCCTCCGAGTATCTTTTGAGGAATTGACATTGGGCACAGTCTGAGCACATTTGACATGGCTGTGACAAAATCTCATTTGATGCAGTCCAATAAGAACACATATGCCCCATCCTCCATGAAACCCATATGATCCCCCCTACCTGCTATTCTTTTTCAGTCCTTCAGATCTCAAAGATTTGTCCTCCTACTGACCTCTTCACTGATGCCTTGAAGCTGCTCCAAGACCTGACGAAATGCATGTGAGTTACATGCCCAAAACCCCCAGTCCTGTGACAGGCATGCGTCTGCTCAGATGATAACAGCTTGCACTGGTGCTGGGATGACATGATGGGATGTGTGTAGATCTTATTGCGGAGAAGTTTCTCCCATGACCAAAATTTTGGGTGTTCACTCATGCCATGTGATGGGGAAGCCTTCATTTTGGTCATCTCGGATGTGCGTTTCCAGACATGGGATGGGGAAAGATCAGGGCGTAAGGGTCCTGAGTATCACTCCTGGATCGTGTCCGGCACAGCCTGGTTGAAAGCCAGAGCACAATTGCAATGAAGCACTTGTTCGACAGCCATTAGGAACCAGACATTTGTTTAATGCTGAGCTTGATGCCAGGCAAGTGATGGCTTCCTTGTTAACAATGTCACATTCCCATCCTCAAATAATACCTTTCTTTCTTCTTCTCGCTGGCATTAAAATTGTCCAAAAACTGGGCAAGAAGTTGACCATTTCAACTGCAAAGCAACTTACCACAAGCTTTTGGTACACAAAGCGGCTAACATCATTAGTATTATCAAGGAGAAAGATGAGCTGCTGCTCCCAGGAGGAGGGCAGGGCTTGTGAACCCTAGCGAGAACCTAAAGTTTGTGCTGTGGCTACCTTTTGCAGTGGCAGGGCCACAAGAGAGAACCTCTCTCTGGGTGCCTGTGCCCTCTCCCTTTCCCCAGGTCCCCTCTCCTTCTCCTTCTCCCCAGGTCCCCTCTCCCTCTCCCCGGGTGCTGATGCCAGTGTCCGTGCCCCCTCTCCCTTGCTGCTGGTGCCTGTGCTCCCTCTCCCCGGGTCCTTTCTCCTCTGTCTCCCTTGGTCCCCTCTCCCCGGGTCCCCTCCCCTCTCCTTCTTCGGTCCTCTCTCCTCAGGTCCCCTCACCCTCTCCCTCAGCACCCGTGCTCCTACTCCCTNACTTCCCCCCTCACGCACCCACCCCCCCCAACCCCGTGAGGCCCGGGCTCGCTGGGTGCCCCGGCCGGGCAGGATGGTGGTGTGCGGCCTCGCCTGCTGGCGGTGCAGGTGGCTCCTGCCCCTGCTGCTGGGCCTGGCCATCATCATGGGCATCATCGCCCTGGCGGGCAGGGGCTGGCTGGAGTCGGAGTCCGAGCCCTACGTGCAGCAAGCGTCGCTGTGGGAGAGCTGCACGCGGGGCGAGGGGGACCTCAACTGGAGCTGCAGATCCCTCATGGACTACGGTAAGCGGGGAGTGCCCTGCGCTCCCCTCCGTGGGACCCCGGCCCCTGCCACCAGCTGCACCCAAGGGCCGGCGGCTGGGAAGCAGCGGGCGCCGGTGGGTGCGGACGCCGGGAGTGGTCTCCCACCTCTCTTGTGGAGCGGCTGCTTTCTGGAACCAGGTTTCCCCTGCAGAAGCAGTATTAATGGTGTTCCAGGGCTTAAACCAGCAAGGAAATACAGGTCCAGACTGCCTCAGAGCAATCTTTCCTATTGGTACAATACTGAGAAGCCAGAATGTTGTGGTGTTGGGTTTTTTGTTGGGTTTTTTTTTTTTTTTTTTAATAAATTATTTTGCAACTAGGGTAAGAGAGTCAACTGGCCCCCAGTCCTTTCAGCTCTCCGGTTTGCTTTCCTCTCAGTGATCCGCAGGCTGGGGTCCTGGCAGCCTTGCCTGCCGTGGGCCAACTGCCCTTCTCTGCGCCGGCAGCCTCGCCGGTGAGATGGTGAGCGTGGAAACCTTGGCACAGGGTGTCCTGTGCAGAGCCGCGCCTGGGCGATAGCAAAACTGCCTTCCCTCAGCCCTTTGGAAGAGAGAGCGCCTATAACTTAACCCTGTCTGGCTAAGGGAACTAGGATATTCCGATGCCTCCCAACCTGCAGCTTAAAATGACCTCATGTGGGTTTGGAGGTGGAAAAAATGCTGTTTCCTGAATACACCTCTCTGCTGTACTGGGGCCTGAATCAGGGGATAATTGTGCCTCTGTTTTAACTTGCTGAGCTGCTTTTATATCTGGCATTGCTAGCATAATATTCTTACCACACGTTCCCAGTTTCTGGGTTTGGGGGGGACTTTTTGGGGATTTTTTGCTGGAACATGTGGGTCTGATTACATCTGCTCTTGCCTCAATCAAAAGACTTCTGGACAAATAAACAGACCCGCCTTAAGATGCTGGACAAGGGTACTACTTCAGGGACTGGGAAGCTGGAAGGGTGTGTTTCAGCTGGGAGAGCTGGGACTGCTGCCCTGCGCAGATCCCTTGCCGCCCAAGCACGGTGGACTGACTTCCAGAAGCTTTCCATTGCAACACTTGTGCGTAAGCTAAACCTTGACTATATTGCAAGAGCAGTGGCTTCATTTACCAGCCAGGTGATGTCTGCAGCTCTTACTGTATGTGGAAGAAATCTGGCTAGTGTGTCAAAAATATCAGTCTTCCCCCATTAGACAGAAAAGAAAAGCTAGTGCGGAGTTGCTGACATTTGCATTGTGCAGGGAAGAAGTGCTAATAAAGTAGAGCTGCTGAAATTTGCTTTCTCCTGTAATGACACTGCTGCTCGCATCCCTGAGTACTGATGGGTGTGTGCTTTGCATCAGCTCAGAGCACTGTGGGGCAAAGAAAACTTCCTGCTGGTTTTTTTTTTTCTAGTTAACAAGCGGTCAGTGAGGAGTAGCATCCTTGATTTCATTTATTTAAGCCTCAGCTTATTTAAACCAAAACTTATTTAAATGCTTGCCTCATTTATACCAACTTGACTTTGCCTCTTCTCTAATTTTCATGATATCAATGCCACTGTCTACTCAAGTACTATTTAAATCTAGAGACAGGCTGTAATGTACGAGTTCAGGTTTGATTTATGTTGTTTCCTTTTTTTTCTACGCTAATGCAATTAGGCTTAAAATAGGTGAGGGCATTTACAAAGGAAAAAATGCCTAGCAGGCGTTTACAGCACTGCTGCAGGAAAATAAAAGTTAATTAATTGAGATGCATAACTTGTGTTTTGCATACAATAACTACTATGCACTAACCATCCTGTGCCTTTCCTGATGAAAGGAAAACTTTACAGTGGATCCCCATTAATAGAAAGCTCCAGTTTCTTAATTGAGCTGCTGTGGCATGCGTACTGAGAAGAGAAAGAGCGAGTCGCCTATTTTGAACGGGGGGGAAGGGGCAGGAACACGCAAAGATTTGCAAATAGGAATGTCTCCTAAACTGCATTGCTGCTTAATGCACATTTGCAAATGCCACAGGAGAGGGAAGAAGTGGAAAGGGAAAAAGAAGAGTGGGATGTCATTTGGTAGGGAGGCAGGGTAAGATTTTGTTTAGAGCTGTATACTGGTTTGTGTCTGGGAAGTACCTGGCTGGCAGTGTCTGTGTATTGTCAAAATATCGCAATGCAGAGCTGCTGTATTGCACTATAGTATGACTCAAGATGACTTAGGCTGGACCACTGCAGGATTAAACTGTTGACTGTGTGTTTAAAACATGTATCTGATGGCTTGCTGCTAAGGATTATTTTCAGTGTGGTTACTTGGAGAGGGTGGTTGTCTTTACAGTGATGAAGCTGTAAGTTTAGGAGCAATATTTGTGGGTGGCTGTGTCCCTCTGGTTCTGAACAGCTGCTCCCAGCAACTTTGCTTTGAATTATCACTGTAAAAGATGGGTGTGTATGTGTGCAGTAAAGGTGATCCCATGGAGGTTAACTCTTACATTCCTAACAGCCAGTTGGTATTTGTTAAGTACAGCTGACCTAGAAAAAGGGAAGCGTTCTTCTGGATCCTTAGTAAGTGCCAAAAAACAAGGTGGAACCTAGAAGTAGGAGCCCAGCTTTTCTGAATCAAATTTTACTGTGGCTGTGCCACTGTACCTGTGTCCCTAAAGGCATGGACTTTGATATTGCAGCTTATTGGTGAAGCTGAGTGCATGTGTTGACTTCACTGAGGGGCCAGGTAAATAAAGGAGGAATGTTACAGGTATGCTTATCTTTTCAGTATGCTTCTTTTCAGGCATGCTTCTGTCTGATTTACAATGCCAGGATGTGTTCAAGACTAACTTAGTTTATAGTGTCAGCTGAGTGCAGGCACTTGGAAAATGCTAATGGAAGAGGTGTAGCAATTGGTGTCCCTCCCAGCACTCAGGAAACATTTACTGAAACCCCCCAGTAACGGATCCCTGCAAGCAGGAGGGGCCGGTGACCCTGCCAGTGGGCTTTGCTGGCCCCCAGGCGGGTGTACTTCCATTGCTAGCAACTCACAGGCATTAAAAGATGGAAATATTGTTCCTCTCCTGAGCTCCCAGCAGAGCCAAGTGGCTGAAGCCAAGTTTGTGCTAGTGGGCTTTTATGTAGTAGTTTGGTGGTATAGCCACCACTTTTCCTGCACTCCTAAAACCAAAACAGAGCTGTGATTCCCAGTATCAATACCCAACCAGCTCTCCCAGCACACCTTTAATTCTGGGCTGTCCTGTGCTTGTGGAGGGTATGCACATAGCTTTCCTTCACCAGTAGTGCTGCCATGGAATTTTGCACATCACGTGAGCAAGAACGTATTCCTAACAGTGCTCTCTTGCTCACAGTCTATTCCTCCTTTGTTTTGTCAACTAAAGCATGTTTTTTGGGCATTCAGTGTTATGAGCTCTCAAGGGTAAACGGGAATTGCTACTGCAATTTATATACAGAAGAAATTATAGCTACAGTGTAAAAATATCTTGTCTATGCACGTCATGTTAAAAACTTCTACCCTAAGATTCCAGTTATTCACAAGCTAACAAACTAGCTTCTGCTTTTGTAAAGAACAAAGATGAGAGGCTTGTTACTTCAAATTCTGTAGAAGTTCACCTTCCTGCTAGACTGTTGTCCCAGTCCTCTTATTAATTTCTAAAGGGAAATTTAAATATAAATGTCTTACTCTGTAGAGCTGTAGGTGGAGGATCTTGCAGATAGAGACAGGAGGGCTGGGTGCCTGCAGGGACTCAGTCGGCTCTCAGTAGTCTCTGGGAGGAGGAGGAACCAGGAAAGCCTGACTTGATAGGTACGGGGGTGTGGGGGATCCCGCATGGAGAAACATCAGTTTCAGTCGGAGCCCTGCAGCAGCCCCTCTGCTGAAGGCACTCACTGTTGGTGGGGGCAGCACCAGTTTGTGAGGGAAAGGAGTGTGCCAGGGCTGCACCCTGCGCTTGGTAAGGGTGCAGCCTCCTACCCTAACCTCTTCCATCAGTCACTTATTAAAAGACTTCCAGTTAATTCTTTGAGATTTCTCTTAACATTATCTATATACACAAGTCCAGAGCTTTTCGTTCCTCTTGCCATGACTCCCACCGGTGCCCAAGTGGCAGGCTGGCTGTTGGATTGCTGTTGTCTAGTCCGGCCCAGAGCAGACCCAGCCAGCACTGTGGCCAGCACCTATGACTTGGTCTTATCAGCATCAACCCTCTGGTAACTGCCACTGGAGAAGATAATCCAGAAGGAGAGGAAAGTACGGGATCACCAGCACCATCACACATGAGCACAAAACCCACTTAATTTCATAATGGTGGTGTCTACTACCGCCCTGTTTCTGAAGATCTGAAACAAAGCTGGGCTTGATATTAATCTTCCTGACAAGACATCTACAGCTGTGTGTGTTGTCACTTTCATATCACCAGAGACAAGAAAATAAATCACTCTGAGCAGAGCCAGGGCTGACCTGTATCCAAAAGCTTGTTATGCTTGTAAAGTAAGCACAGAGATAAGGAAATAGCAGAGAGAGCACTGGGGGCTTTCCAGCTTGTATCTCCTCCAGTCATCTTTGTGTTGTACCACACTTCAAGGTGTCTAACCTGCAGGTGTATTTGAGTTTGCAACCTAAATTTTATCTGGCAGATGCCAGACTTGGCTTCTTGCACTGTGCCAGCATAAGTAATACATCTGAAAAGGAATGTACTTTGATAACTAAGTGTT
>VZTL01056548.1:0-69260 GCA_013400535.1 Scopus umbretta | reverse complement strand
AAGAGGGGGAGGGGGAAAAAAAAAAAAAAAAAAAAAAAAAAAACCAAACAAACCACCACCCTTCCAAAGAATGCTTTTTCTTCTACCAAAGTCAGTCCCAAGGAAGGAACTTCCCTGAGACTATTGCAGTCACCTGCTGCCTAAGAATCTTTTCTCATTCCTGTTACTGGACTATTATTGACTATTAGCTATTTGAATTAAGGGGAAGAATAGAATCAAAATTTATTTTCCACCAGTTGGTGCTGTTGGATGGAGATATCTAAAGCACAGAGCTGGTGTGTTTAACAGTGGCTAATGTAGCACTGGTGTTTTTGCGGCCGCTGCAGGACTTGTGATGGAGCCACATATAATTTAATATACATTGTCACAGAGAGGATCAATAAACCTTCAAATGTTGAACTACATACATATTTACATGGTATTTGAGGGATGCTGATTTAGAAAATACCCTTGAGTAGAAACATGCACTGTTCTTCATGGCTACCTTTTTAAAACTGCAGTGTTTTAATTATTAGCTGTGCTTTGGAGGGAAATCTTAGCATAAGGTGTTGAAAAGCTCCAGAAGCATCTAAAGCACACTGTAGGTACTCCAGAGTTTAGTAAACTTGGGGATGCTTTGTGAGTCACTAGGGATAACAGGTAAAAATAGAAAAGCAGTTCTATGAGCAATTTATGTATGCAAACTTCATACAGACAGCTGTCTCGGAGTAATCTGGCTGGCTCCTGCTTGTGTTTCTGGAGCCAGCGATTCCAAATAAGTATTCCAGTGAGGCAGAGCCATGTCTATGTCGGTCATGGGCCTCCAGCAGCTTACAGAAGATTTAATTATGGTCTGTAATATTTGTCAGAGCTTTCTTCAGATGGGGAAGAAGGAAGATGCTCATTTGTGGAGCTCCTCTTCCAACTATGGAGAAAATAGCTCTAGCAGAGACAGATTTCTGAGCAGGGTAGAGGTAGGGTGGAAAGCAAATGCTGCATGTTACTCTGTAACGAGCAGCTGGGGACTTATTTTTTACTTTCATGAACCCAGAGCTTGGGTGAGGGTAAGTGTGTGGGTATATGTGTTTGTGCACAAAATACAACTTACAAAGCATTAACCAGCATACTTTAAAGCTAAAGTCATTTAGAACTAAGCTTTTTCAATGCCAATATGTATCTTGTATTATAAGTTGTATAGCTTTCTGTTTTGTAACACCTTTTTTAATTTGGTAATTCTGTGTATTGCATGTGATTCTGTTTTGGAAAGGCCAGGTGACTTCTGAAGGTTCCTTCGAGGCTTATATTTTAAAACTTCACAGAGCGTAAACACCTGCAGACTTTGGAACTGTGTTACAAGCTCAGTCATGGCATATACAGTCAACTGTATTTATGGTTCTTGCTGAAGAAGAGAATTCTGTGACATATGTGTGTTGGGGTTTTTCTTTTTTTTTTTTTTTCTGTACAGTATTGGCTGGTGGGGAATACTGTGTAGACTTACCTGTATCATGAGTAATGATAGTACCTACTTTCTAGTGAATTCATAACACAGCAGAGAATTCCAAGTCTGGAAAACCCTTGCACAGCTGAGGCTGAGAAGGAGAAAAAGGTGTTAAGAGAATAGACAACCTTCCTAACAAGAGGGAGAATGGTTTGGTAATATGGTTTAGCATAACTTAAGTCTTTTGTATGTGTAGGGTTTTTTTTATAAGCATTGTCATAACTTGTCAAAAAAGCACAAATGTAAAATAAACCTGGCTCTGAATATACTGGGAGGGGTGGAAACACAACCAGCATGTTACTCAATTAAGATATTTGGGAGACAGCTATTGCAAATAGTCATTAATTACTCTCAAGTGATACTAATGTATGTGGCAATCCTTTCAAATGTGGTGGCTTAATTAAAACTGTTTTAACTGACGGTTGTAGAAACTTGGTGTCGTTTGTGGTTCACAGCTTCACTTCATAAACTCAAGCAAATAGCCATTCTTTGCTTCTCTTAATGTGAATATCAGTATCCATGAAGTGTCGGGTTAATAAAATGAAGTTAAAGACCTTATATGTCCAGGAGGCAACAACTTCTTTTCCACTCAAATAAGCTTGAGTATACATTGCAAAATGTGGCTGTGCACTTTCATTGGAAGTGCCAGGCACAGAAGAATCTCTGCTAAGCTAAAACCTCTTAAATGCATCACAACTTGAGGGGGAACCCTAAATGTTTTAAGAACATCATAGTCTACAGGAGGTCTCCTAGAATGCTTCAGGTTGGAAGGGACCTCTAGAGGTCATCTAGCCCAACCCCCCTGCAGTGAGCAGGGACATCTTGAATAAGATCAGGTTGCTCAGAGCCCCGTCCAACCTGATCTTGGATGTTTCTAGGCATGGGGCCTCCACTACCTCTCTGGGCAAACTGTTCCAGTGTTTCACCAGTGTCTCAGGTGTGGGAAGTCTGTTCTTTTTTTTATCAAAACTGTGCCAAATAGCTTTCATATACTGATCAAGAATTTTAAATAGGGAGAAAAAGATGGAGTACTTGCCTGCTATTTCCAGTGTAAGAATGCACTTCTCCCATGACTAGAGAACTTGCCATTTATAACCTCAGATTATGCATGGTGGCCCATATGTAGCTCTGTGCTAGTGGCATTCTGTATCCTGAACAATATTTTCTCCATGTTTTTACAGAAAGCAAATCTGTTGGCCACCAGTGTCCTAAATCAGCCTGCGGCTTCTGATTGCTGGAAGAACAGGTTCACCATTCTCCTCATTTTTTCAGCTGTTCTTGTTCTTAAATGTCTTACTTTTAAAACATGCTTGTCACCCTGGATTCTGACGGCATGGGTTTGCTTTGGTTTGAGGTGTGTCCCCCCCCCTTAATTACTCTTGATTTTAAATACACAATTAGGGAAAATAGTTTTGTTCCTTTTAGATTTTCCTAAATGCTTTGAAGATAATTGGAGGGTTTGTATAATGTCCATTTTTTGGATATGAAGAACATTTGTACTTTTGTTTACCCACCAGTCTGTATTCTGCTGCAGCCTAATCCTGTGCTCACTAAAATCCCCTGAACAACTCCAGCGAGCTTCAGGCTGATGGCTAGCTCCTAACCAACCCTGGCGAGGAGAGAAGAGAGCAGTTGAGGAGAATCTGAGCACACTTGGCTCTCATCTCAGGTGGAGTTCCGAGCAATCAAAACCATGTATAACTGAGTGCTAGGGAAGGCTAATTGACCCAGATGGGATGGTTAGCGCTTAAATCTCATGGATATGGGAAACGGCTGCCACACCCCACTGGGATTTTGTATTTTTAGTTGACGTAACAAGTGACTCATTTTTTAGACAATACCTTGACAAGGTAGAATTCTTAAGAAGTATTCACCTGACCTTTACATCCTGTATCTAAGGACTTTTGGACCTAGAATATCAAGACAGTGCAGTAACAGATCACCCAAGGTAATTATTGGGGGGGGAGGGTGTTATGGTGATAAGCACTATAGAAACAAAACCACCCACGTACTAACAGGAAAGGTTACACATACAAAAAAAGAGTTGCTGAGATCACTGAGCACTTTTGACTTAACAACGAACCGAGTACGTACATCAATGGGAACCAAAATGCTTTAGGAGATTCACAACAGCTGAGAGAGCTGAGGTATAGGTCCCACAATGCAGAGCAGTGGATGTTACTGGCAATATGGAACAGCACCCTGAAAAAACAGAGGGTTCAGTGCTAGTAGGTGAAGCTGCACAGATTTTAAAGTCAACTGGGAGATGATACTCACAACCAGAATAAAGTGTAATCAAATGTGGAGGATATGTTTGCCAAAAATAGGGATGCTGTATCTGAATGCGATTCCTGTAACAAGTGTCCGCAGAAGAGTAGTGAAATCCATATCCAATGAGTTCACGGCACCTGGGATGCATCAGGATTACTGCACGGGTGCAGCAGTTCATATGTGTAGATCCTTGACCAAGAATGTGTCAATTTTGCTGTGCATGTGCAGCCTATTTATAAGATAGGTCTGATGCATCCCCTGCGCAGGTCTGCGCGGGTGCAGTAAGCAGCCTGTTGGCTGGGGTTTCCTGGCATCCAGAGGTGTGGGCCAAGCTACTCCAGCTATGGAGCTTGACATCCAGAAATTCCAGGCAAAAAGCCAATGCCCTCAAATTTTTCCTCTATAAAATTATATTTAAATTACTTGGGAGTTGTCAGAATAATCCAAAGGGTATTTTTTTATTGTGATTTTTGGACACCTAAATTTAATAATGCTTTGTTTATAATAAAGACTGTAGTGGAAAACATGCAGGCATATCCAGAGCTTTATAATATGACTATTATAACTATAAATAATATAAATAAATAAATAATAATGTATGATAAGCAATATGTGTTGTATAATATAAATCATAAATATACATGTTCCCATGAATGATATTCCTCATGGGTTTGTCTTTGGAGGACTGCATAGTATTTACTAGAAGGGTTGGTATGACTGTTGCTTTTTATTTATTTATGGAATTGTGGGCAACACATCCTATTTTTCACACATCTTTACGCATACAGAATACTTTGTAAGTATTAAAAATTGCTAAGTGTCAAGGGAACACATTGGAAATCAGAGTTCACTGAGTTTGAGAGGGCCCGGAAAGGTTTGGAGTGAGCACTCACATGAAACTGTGAGTCTAAAAGCCAGCTTACTCCTGTCCTCCAGTGTGCTGCCCTGGGAAATGATCATGGATTAAAGTACGTTAGTTGACTGTCACGGTTTTGAATACACATGAAGGCATATAATTGGGGCAAGAGCCGACATGTGGCCACTACAATCCCTTTTCAGTAAATAGGCTATTTTTAAGCTCTCTTTGTGTTAGCAATTGCATAAGGCAAGACATCAGCAGAACTTATCCTGAAAAAGGAATTTAGATGAATCATGATACTTGAAAATTAATTTCTGTTCTGATTTGCAATAGAAGGACAAAACAACTTGCAAAACAAAACTCAGGAAAATCATAATTGGCATTTTGCATCAAGACAATAAGAAAAGTTGAAAACATTGATAGGAGACAACCATTTTCATTTCAGCCCACTTCCCAAATCAATTCCATATCAATCACTTAAAACTGAAGAGGTCACTTCCATATAACGTTTTGGTTTCAGCGAAACCCTACTTTTGACTGGAGAATCTCAAAATGAAAACCCATGGCCGAAACTCTTAAAGATATGCTTGGTATGCATGCCTTATCTGTAAATCTCAAAGCGCTTAAAGGAGTATCAGAATTACAAGAGATACTTCATTTTTTCGCCTTCGAATACGTCTACTTCTTTGCTGTTCCAGATATTGCAAATTACACTTGTACTGAACGTGAAGGTTGCTTGTGGTTTTAAGTTACTTCATGATGACAAAGATGGGCAGAAACAGCCGCGGTGACTGAACACTGCTCATCTTCCTTTCACAGTGTGATATACATGTCCTGTGGAACCATCTTGCAAATGCTAACATTTGTGACAATATGCATTTGTCCAAAGGTGAGTTATGACAAAAACTGATGACAAATCCTTCCGTCATAAATGCCTACCTGAAACATGGCTGAGCATTCAAAAAAGCAGGGAAGAGAATTTTATTCTTGAACAAACACTGGCTCTCAAATGCCTGACAGTGCCTGGCCTCATACCGGATTTCAGTGACAAAATTACTTTAACGTGATTTGGCTATTTTCTCTGAGAACAGAGGAAAAGGCTGAGTTTTTAGAAACCTGTAACTGTTTTTGAAGGTTTAAAACTTGACAAGAGACTGGATATAGGCAGCTGAGCAAGGGTTACAGTCTACTGCCACATGCATGACTGTTTTTGAGGTAATCTTTTAAAAACCATTTACTATCCAAATCCATGTTCTCTCAATCTTTTAGCGTCTATTGTGCTCATCTCTACCTCAGCTGTGACAACAAAAAGAGCGTGTGTAAACAGACCTGGACAGTCTGCAGGTACCAGCACATTGCACTAAGGGTGAACTTCAAACAATATTTGTTTTAATGTAAAAATTTTAAAAATGCATAAAAACGATATATTGCAGTGCTATAGAACTGGTAAATGGCATTTTAAACATTATATTTAGCTTAATGACAAATAAATTTCCGGATAGCACAAAGGTGGACTGCAAGGGAAGATAGATAATATTCCAAGGAAATGGCCGTTCCCTAAAGTGTCCTTTACAAAAAATACGGATCCATTTTTCTTAAGGTTTTTCCTCATTTCCAACACAAAACAGCAGCTGAGGTGTCTTCATGGCTGGCTTTTCCTTTTAGTGACGTGCAAATTCAAAGGCCAAATCTGTAAAAATGTCTCCTGCTCTCACAGAGACTCGTTGAACGCCCCTGGTGGACCGCTCACAACGACAGGGCTATTGGGCCGTGCCCGTATTACAGGGGAGCCGCGGGCAGGATGCTTCAGCTAGCCAGAACTGCACGGGCTGGAAAATGAGAGGCAAAGCAGCCACGCCGCTGCTAGTCTACCACCAGGCTAATAACCTCTCTGTGATTAGAGATAAGGCACGGTGTCACGTTAACCCATTGAAATTGCTTTTGTGACAGAGCTACTACCTCTTCACGGTGCTGCATCTCATTGCTGTGGATGTTCCAGTTTGGGTCTGTGCAAGCTCAGCGCCTCTTCAGGCACTCCCCTGTACAGTGTAATTTCTTTTTAGTTCATCATTGATTTATGAATATTAATTCAGCAAAATGCTGCGGCATTTGCAGTTCAGTGTGGATGTCACACTTCACTGTGAAAGCTGCAGTATAGTACCCCATTTCTGTGAGTAAATGAGGTCTGTACTTGGATGCTGACCCACCTGGCAAAATCCACCATGGCAGCAAAGGGCGCTTTGCATCCCCTGTGCTTAACCATGTTTCATGGAAACCAGCTTTAATCTGCAAGGGGTGCAGCTGCTTCCAGATGTAAACATGTCTGGGCCCCACCAAAATACGAGGTCAAAGGGGCAGTGCTACGAACATGGCTATATCGCTTCTGAGCTGACAGAAGACTGCCCCGCACTCGGCTGGGTGGCCTCCCGGGGCACGGCGGGGTAATGGCTCATCTCTGCATTGCTCTCACAGCGCTTTTTGGGCAGGCTCGGGCAGGCCCTGGGCAGTGCATGTACAGCCAAAGCTGCACACAGGGAGTGTTCGTAAGGCACGGTCAAATCAAAGCTCAGGTTTTGTTCTCCCACTAAGGCTATACCCAGACCATACTATATCTTCAATGGTAACCTTGTTTATTTTCCCCTGTAGCTATGTCCCAAAAGGGGGAGGGAAGCCAGTCACACCTTCTTTATTGCCTTAGCTTTATAGCAGCTAGAGGAATTTTTTTTTTTTTTTTTAATTGTAAAAAATAAGGTGTCATTTTATTTTTAAATGGAGTCCAGAAAAAGCAGCTTTCAACCTCCAGGTGGGAAATTTCAGAAGCAACCACCCTCTAATGCAAATAGTTCTCTGGCTCGTCTCCTGTATTCGTCTACCATAATGCAAATCACTTAGGAGATGGAAAGGTGTAAACACAGCTGTGGGACACTCCTGCTGGTGGGGAGTGGCAGGAAGGAAAGCGTTAAACGCCGAGGGTAAAACAGCGCCTAGTCAGGTTAGCTAGTCAGCTGGGCAGAGAGAATCCCGCAGATAAACCCAGCCTTGAAGCTTCTCCCCAGCTCAACTGGTTATTGCTCAGCGGCAGCTCTTACTCATCTGAATCTAGGTGGAGCTCCTTCCCTCCCTCCCTCCCTTCCTGACGTGTGTCTCCCAACTAAAAACGTTTTCTCAAACATCCGCACAGGCATTTGCAGGTACTGGCGCTCACTTTCCAGGAGCTTTGCAGAAGCACCCTTTGCTTCTGGTTGCTGAGTCTGTGGCGGAGACGGCCACCCTCGTCCCACCAGCCTCCCCCTACCCCAGAAGATGGTGAAGTACGGCCTCGACTACACGCGGTGCAGATGGATCCTACCCCTGCTCCTGGGCATAGGCGTCATCTTTGGTATCATTGCGCTGGCGGGCAGGGGCTGGCTGGAGTCGCAGACCTTGCCCTATGTGCACCAAGCGTCCTTATGGGAGAGCTGCAGGAGGCCTGAGCAGGGTGGGGAATGGACCTGCGAGTCCCTCATGGGTTACGGTAAGCCGCCTGCAAGGGTGGTGGGGAGTGGTCTGAAGCAGTGGGTCATGTCTCCGAGCTCATCTTCCCTCAGCTCTCCTAACCCTAATACCTGGCATTTATATAGGAAGTTATGGGCAATAGGGACTGTCACTGAAATACATCAAGGCTTTGGACTAACAGGATGAAGAAGAAAAATGCCCTCACCCTTGTGCAGAAAGAAACCTGGATGCTTTTCATGGTGGGCTGCACAGTACGAAAAAATCACACATGGTAATGTACCTGTGCAGAAACTTTAAGGTTTTCTTCCTCTCTTAGAAGAAGCTAGTAACCTCTTCTCACTAGTCACCACCTTCCAAAACTTAACAGCTACTGCTGATCAAATGTCCAAACAGCAAGTTTCACGGGTAAGCCTGGCATTAGTGTGATAAGCCAGTCCTGACTGCCAGCAAGAAAAGGGGAGGTAAAAATGTAAGATCATAGGAAGATATTCCCAGGGAGTGTCAGGCTGCAGAATGCTGCCCTGAAACTGCTCTGGTAGGTGGGTCGTGTGAAAGAGTCTCCCTGTGATTATGAAAGAAAGCTTTAAAAGATGAAAGGATTTCTTGTTTGTACTGAGTTTTGGTTAAGTATGCTATTAAATAGGTTGACCCAGGTGCAACCTTCAGCTTGAAAAGATGTAAACCACTGAGTCTGTGAGAATAAGCCAAGAGAAGGCTCACTCTAGATGTGCCCTGTCCCTTTTTTTTCCCTTGTTTTTTTTTCCCCTATATATCTGCTGTAGGCTGCAGTCTAAAACAAGTTATTTGTGAATGATGGGCTGTTAGCCTGAGCCAGGAGGAAAGTTCAAGGGTTCTTAAAATTTATGTTCATTCAAATTAAAAGGAAGAGCATTTTCTCTAAGGCTCAGAATCTCAGCTGCTCTTGTTGAAAATGAGTGTAAAAACACCTGCAGAAGCAATCTCAGGGATCATTTATTACAACTTTTCAAAATGGTTCCTGAAAATTTATCATCTACGGTCAAACTCTACCTTCTGTGCACAAAATTCAGCTGTAACGAGTTAATTGTAGCAGGCCTCTGTGAGTGTAGGGCTCTAGGACAGGACTGGCTCCCTTCAGCATCGTGCCTGGTCCTGCCCTCAGAGCTCCTGCGTCAGCTGTGTAGCTGGGAACAGATGCAGCCAATTTGCTGCCTCTGGTACATGGCACTGGAGAGCAGGAGAGAGACCATGATGCTTAGCAAAGGGCTTCTCAGTCCTGAGTTTCCATGAAAAGTGAGCCCTCCTCCTGATCTCCAGGTTAGGCACAATGTGTGTCATGAATGCCAGCTTTAACTGGACAGAAAATATTTAGAAGTTTCACCTTGCTTTTCTTGATAATACCAGAGAAGTTTCACCTTGCTTCCAGGCCCTACACGGTTGTTTGGCATTTCACTTCCTTCCTTATCCTGCCTCACTCTTACATGCTTGAATTTTGCAGTTGTATGCACAGTTTTCCACTGGACAGGATCTACAGACAAACCAGGGAGATCATCCTCTGTGTGGACTATCCTTCAATGTCCGGGGTTACCATGAATTGCATCCACAATAAGTCCAGCACTTCTAACACAGAAATGTTGGACTTAGTACACACATGCAGACTATTCTCCAGCACATACACTGGAGAGTCAGCTGATGCTTCTGAAAACATCAGAAATGCTGTTCATGTGCGGCATAGCTGCATTGTGCTCTCAATGGGCATGCGTCTATCATTTGACCTCTTCAAGCTTACTATATACCCAGAAAACCTAAGCAAATCCTCCAAATCCTCCTGGACAAAATTTCCAGGTGGAAAAGGAAGATATGTCTGGGACAATGGAGTCATTTAGCCAATGGGAGAATACGTAAAGCCTGTATGTAAAAAATGTCTGCATAGGCCAAGTGACAGTGGATTACACTGCCAGGCTTCTGCCTCTGCAAGATTATGCCATTACAATGTAGATTTTGGCCATTGCAGGGGTGGGTTACCCCTGACCCATAAGAGGGCTGTAGACCTGACCGTTAAGGATGCAAACTCATGTCACTGTCCCGATCCTTTCCAGCCCCTTCCTTCAGACACCTTCTCTGCAGAGGTGGGATGTGTTCAGATCCAGTCCTGTCCTCCAGCTTTCCTATCATTCTGTCCTTGCTCAGCCAGCGTGCAGTCGCGAGTTTTGTTCTGGGGCTCCTGCCTTTCCCCATGCGGGGTGCAGGTGCCTAATGCTGGTCTTCGATTCCACCCAAAAGACCAGGCCATGAGAGAGCATCTCACTTGTGAGCATCCAGGTCTTGTGTTGAGCTTGATTCTACCTGCCTCAGTGCTGAAGCATAGGGTTTTAATAATTCTGGGATTACATTTATCCACATTGCTCCAGAAAGGTCATAGAAAACAAGCATTCAGCATGATATTCTGTGGGATGTTTAACTTTGTGTTGGGCAAGCTAAACACAGTGCTGGATAAACAAAGTGTAATTACATGCCTTCCTGAGCACAGAAACAAAAGGTGTGATGTAAACGGAAAGGACAGAAGTGTTTTACATCTTTCCTGCAATGAACTCTCTCTTTCTCCCCTCTGTTCCACAGTTCCCATCGCCTTTCCTCTGGGCTTTACTCTCAGCTTCCTTGCCTAATCTGCCACAGGCTAGGTAGGTTCTGAAGTTTGGTCTTCCTGTGGGGATGGTTTCACTGACATACGTGATACGCATATGTACCCCAGCAGCTGCCAGCAGATATTCTCAGCATGACTTGGAGAGTGTAGCTATCTTAATCCACTACAGACATCTTCATCCTATCATAATTAGATGTAATTGTAATGTTCTTGCAAGTTGTCCAATATAATGTGCAAATTCAAACCAAATTCTCCACCTGCAATGTTTGTAATTCCCATTGAATCTCTGGTGTTTGGCTTAACATATATATATACACAGACAGAAGACAAAAAAACAACGTTGTTGAGGTCAGTCAGTTTGGAATGGAAGAAGGTTGAATGTTTCATTGGTTGCACCAGTGGAGTTTGCGGTCTCTGAATAGTTGCCTAAGCTAACAGAATTCAAAACCTCACAGGGAAGAGAAGATGCCTATACAATTTTTTTTTTTTTTTTTTGGAAAGCCAGGAGACTAACTCCAACAGTGCATTTATCTTCTGTGAAAGCATCTACACACTCTAGGTCTTTTGCAAATTTTATGAACTCTGTGGAAGGTGAGAATATGAAGAGTTTATGCACTCTCTTATCTTGTCCAAGAGTTCAGATTTTCTGCCTTAACCATACGACACTCACCTAGACTTTATCAGAAGTCATTTGCTTTTCAAGCATACTTAGCTCAAATAAGCAGAGCTTTCTAGGAAAAAGTTTCTTGTGCATTAGGACACTTAGTAGAAACAGAGTTTAGGATGAGTGACTGAGAGATGCAAACTGTAGCTCTGCAATGTTCTGGCACTTGGAACAAATAAAGGTCTCAAGCTTACAACATGCTTGAACATTTACAAAGACAAAGACTTTTTGGATAGATAATGAGCACAATGTGGAATGTATCTGGGACATGGCTGAGCTTGCAAAGAAAATGCAGAGGTTAAATCCCTTCATGAAGCTGGCACAGCACTCCTTTGTTTTTCTTGATTTTTGGCTATATAACATCTCGTGAAGAAGGTGTGTCTCACAGACCTGAGACACTTTTTCAGTGTATAATTTATTCCACTGCAGGCTTTGAAGATGTTTAAATGTGTGGGGGTTTGGTTGGGAGAAAATAACAGATTTGATTTTATTAGTCCCAATGTGATGCAAAATAAGATGAAAAAGTCATGGCTACACTTGTCCCACCTTATGTTCCACCTGTCCCTGCAGATCTTCCACATACAAATGCTGCCATCATAATAACTGCAGGCTTAAGGCTCTAAATTTAAGTTGAAGTGGTTGGCTTATTTGCATGACCCAGATAGAGATCTTGGGAAAAAAATCAGGAAAAGCATTTCCACAAGGCAATTGGAATCCCGTTCTTCAGTTATTTTCACATCATAGTATTCAATTACAGCCTTTTCCTAAGATGTGTGGAGAGTTTAGTGGCTGTGGAGATTAGTAGAGGGATGAATGATTTTGCCATCTGGAAAGTTCCTGCATCTTTTCTTCCAGGCAAATAATGGGCAACTATGTTCTAGCTCGTTCCTGTTTTATTTTGGTCCATGAATATTAGTGCAATACTACAAGATAGGATGGCTAATACAGTATGATTATAATGGACAAAAAATTACTTCAAATATGGCAGCAGATGAGTACGTCTACAGGACAAGTGAAAGAAGGGAATGTTGCAGAAGGTAATATCCTCTCGAGGAAAGAAATATTCTGCTTTAGTCTCCTAAGAACCCCACTGAGGAGTAGATTTTCTTCCCTGTTTTGCTTATAGCAGGCTCTTGCGTCCGGCGAATCTTTTGCTATGATGAAGCACCATTTATTATTCTGGAGGAATAACAAAGTAGTTCCTTACTAAAAATCCCCAGCTAACGATACAACAGCGAGGTACATGGTGTGGTCTGGAGCAGTCTCTGAGCAGCAAAGGTCCTCTCTTGGTACTGCACCTACCCCTGGCCTTGCACTGCTGGCCCCACAGCTTTCCCTCTGGAAAATTAACTTCTCCAGCAGACCAGTGACTCATCACACCCGGGGCACAGGACAGACCAGACACCAAGTTTCCCCATTGCCACGCTGCCTACATAATACTGTTTTGCCTTCCCCTACCTGACCATCTCATCTGACAGCCAGCACCCAGTCCCAGGCATGGGGAAGCCCTCATTGCCTCAGGCTGAAGCAAGCGCCCTGAGCGGAGTGACACTGGGATATTTCCAGAGGGACAGGCTGGGAGACAGCCCCTCTCAGCAGGTCCTGGGAGCAGAAGCAGGCTGTCCCGGCAGCTCTTTGGCATCTGAGGATGTCTGCATGCAAGAACAGAAATGAAGCAAACAAGTAACTGTACTTTTGAAGCAGGGACCAGCTCAAGTCATGGGGCCTTTATTGCAGACTTTCCCTGAAGTCAAGGTTCTGCAACTAAAAGCTTTCAGAATTTGGTAAAATTCAAGTAGATTTGGAAAAGCATCCTTGCAGCTTGGAAACAAAGGCTGGTGAGGTTTCTGACAAGTCCAAGGAAGCCCGTGGGAGAGTCCAGGATGGAGCCCAGCTCTGTGCTCTCTGCATTGCCTGGAGTACAGGGCAAACCTTGGCTCTTTTGACACAGGGTGAAGTGAAAACAAAAGCTTGTTGCTATTCCTGCTGCGTCGTAGCATGAAACAGTTATATTTATATATGGTGATTGCCTGTAGTTTTCAAGACAGTGTATAGAGAAGCACATAATTTCCTAAGTCATCAGTCTCCTAAAACTGTAACGTTACCTGAGACTAAACAGTAAGAAAAGAGATTACAAGGTTAGTTACTTAATAATGTAGAATATTCAATCATTATTCAAAACTTAGAATGCTAGAAAATACAGGCTCAATTAAATGTATATAGTAATTAAATATCACAGCAGTATATTTAAGAAACACTGATGCAAGAAAGAAAGAACAAATTTGATTTTTCCCCAGCTTGTAGGAGATACTCTGTTGTTACTAAAGAGATATAAGAGAAGGGAATCAAGCCCAGAGCATTTAATTACTATGGCAATTTTCATTCCTCATCTGCAATTGCTAACATGCTTTCCCTTGTAAATATAGAGTTTGTGCTTTTATATGTTTAGTGGCAGATTCACTTAATCAGACTCTTTTCTAAATTACAGTTATGCTCTTCAGCAATTAACTCTACAGACAGCAATTGCAGATGGCATCCCACTGTTTATTATCCAGCCTTCCTTTAATAATTACAGGTAAATTGGGAAGAAAAATAGCAATCGTATGAAGGGTTCTCATCTCCCCATCAGGACATATGAACTGTTGCTGCTGAGGACTTCGTAAAGAACTTCAGTACTTTGTGTTGTCAGGACCTTAAGTCCTTGAGAGGATACCATTCACTCGCGCACACACACACAGGAGGCATCTCTGCTGAAAATGGTGGAAACTTGTGGCTAAACTCTCATTTCTCTTCACCTCATCTCTTCCTCTAGCTTATTGAGGTAATCTGATAACAGCAGGGCTCTAATAACCCCTCCATAGTCTGAACGGTGATAAGGGCTGCAAGATGGATTTTGAATTCCACTGTAGGGTTAAACAGTCAGGTTACTTAAGCAGGAAAGGAGTTATGCAGGAAAAGAAACGCAACTCTCAAAATGCTGTTTTTTCACATTTCCTCATCACTTCTCACTGACAGCTTGCATTGTTCTGAGCAACCTCGAACACACTGAATCTATGAGTATTGTAATGCCATGTTTCTTCTTTGTCAAGTACCATTTCAAAATCTCTCATTAGTCAAAAATTCCCAGGAACTCAAGGTAGTTTGTAGAGTGACATGGTAGCCTATGTCCCAGAGGTTTCTGGCTTCCTTCTGCTGGTACTAAATACCACTTCAGATCACACACAGTCCTTCCGAAGTACTAATCTGCAATTGAATACGTCTAATGCCACCTACTATGTTGAATATGCACACTGTGACCAAATCAGGCCCCAAATGTAGGAAATCTCTGTGCAGTTCATTTACAACCACATCAGCAATAAGCAGCAAGTGATGAAGACCTTCAGGATGCATTGCAAAAGCTATTTAATTCACAAGAAGGGTAAATAGAGCTTATGATGGTTTCTATGAGCACAAAGTACCATTCTGCTTGTATTTTGGGGTTTTTCTTTTGCAAATGGTAAAATTTTGCTTCTAACAGAAAATTAGATCCAGATTCACAGCTGCTCTCTTTCAGAGAGAAACTCCCTAGTGCAAAAGGTAACTCTCAGCAAGGTTTCAGAACAAAGTTTGCTCACAGCATGAAAACTGCAGATGAAGACTGAGAACAATACTTGGTGCCTATGGAAATGACATGTAAATCCAATGTTCTTCAGCCTCAGATGGCCCTGGGAATATAAAACTTAAAAAGAGCTTTTTGGAAAGGCTCCACTCTGCTCTTTCAATTAAAAGTCCTAGTTCATAGCCTGTGTTATAATGGAAATTGATTATGTTTAATTCACATTAAATATTTTAACCCACCTTTAACTCAAGCGTAGTTACGGAGCAGGTGCATCTTGCTACTCTGGTTAACTGAGCTTATGTATATGTACTGATTAATCAATACCTTACCTGTTTTATTTACCAAACCCTCCCAACCCCCATATACACATCCAAGCATAAGTAATCCTGCTTTAATTTAAAATAAATAGGAAAAATAGGAGGAAAAGATGTTTTAGCATTAAAGTGTATAAGACTGAGCTTTAATCCCAAGATGTTCTCAATGTATGCAACTGCTTCTGAAGATAATGTGAGATAGGGGTACTCCCTGACTCTCTCATGAGCAAACCTTTAATTTTGAGGCACTGTGTGCACATTATTTTTAATAGCTAACTTACTTCCTTGGTGCTCCCTTTGATGATGGCTCTACACCCTCTCCCACTTCTGCCTCCCTAGTGCTAAGTGAGCATCAGGGAGCAGCCCTCATTAATACACAATTTGCAGAAGCCAGCTTCTAAGTCAAGCTTGTACATGCCTGGGCTTATGATGAGATGAATTTGAACCACTCCCTCAAGATGTAACTGCTCCTCCCCTCAAATTCAAATCAGAATAGCTTCTAAGTTGAATTGCTTACCTCAGTAGGAGAAGTTTGCAGAAGTACATAAAGCCTTGGATAAAGGCTTTGCCTTTATATGTTTGTGAGAGAAGTCAGTGGTGGGGAATTAATAGGTTTTTGCTTTAAAGAAGTTAAAGTCCACCAAGCCAAACCAAGCTATCACTTTAGCACTAAGGTATGGTCAAGACACTGCTTTCTGCTAATATATACTGTGGTTTACTAATAGATGGCCTATGCATAAAGATTCTTTTTCTTACTGTTGTAATTTAAAATCATTATTATGGGTAATTGTCCTAAAGTCCGAATCCTTTCTCATCTATATGGGAACTGCTACTAATCACCAAGAAACTTTTGCAATGGCATTACCTTACTGTGAACCTAAATAGGTCATTCTCTGCTTCCATGGTTGTCTCTTAAGTAGTGGCAAGCTAAAAGCTGGTTCCTGCTCACATAAAAACGGCTTGCATGTAATGAGATAATACTTTGCTAGTAAATGAGAAGTCCATATTAACTGCCAATCAATTCTAAAGAAGTAATGCTAGGGGGACAAGAATGCAGTTACCAAAAATGATGCCAAACAGAAAGACCAAAAATTTTGTATTCCACTCCAAATGATATAAACTCACACAAAAAATACCCGAAGAAAAACATTCAGTATTGACTCCCCATGGGAGAGATATTCACAGAATGCAGTTGTTTTAAGAATGATCCAGATGCCATGAAGATAGAAGCTCAGTGAATAACACACATCCAATCATGTCTTTGATATTTTTCCTCATTTTATTCTGTTCATAAATTTTTTGCATGACTAACGTGATTTTCTTCATTTGTGTAGCCTTCCTTTGAAATTATTTCCAGCCCATAGCTTTCAGTGTGCACATACAGTTTATTCATAAGAAGCTGCTTTTAATAGTTTCTGATTTATCTTGGCTGTGTACAGACACATGCACACTGGTATTTCAACGCCAGCTCATGTGATCAGCAAACACTTGCAGAGATTTCAATGTTCATTTGTTTTCAAAAAGAGCACAGAAATTTCCTGTAGTTGGCATGTTACAGAGTCATGATTTCCAGATGACAGGATTTTGCACTGTCCAGTGTTGCACTGATAACACGGGCAATCCAGAGTCCTGGGTGACAGTGGCTTGCATATACACCAGCAGCTCCTAACACTTCGGCTGATGCATTGAGATGTGGGTTAATGAGTCTGATGGGCCATCTTAAGATTCAAGCTAAGCAGAACGCATGTTCTGCTGCAGACATGCTCGCTTCCACGTGGAAACTTTCTTGAGGAGAACAAACCAAAATGAAATGGGTAAAACCTGGACGAAGCAGTTCCTTTCCGAAGTGAAGCATGTGCTCTGCAGATTTCACCACACCCTGATGAAGAACGTCAGGTTGAGAAACCTAAGTGAGTTCAGCTTTGTTTCCAAAATAATGCTCTTTTCCTTTAATCAGAGAGACGTAAAACAGGTTGAGCTCTGCAAACTCAGCCTGGAAACATTCTCATTACGTGTAACACGGCGATGAATCACCACCAAGGCAGATTAGTTCTTGTAAGAATTGCTTTGCAAGACTGGAGCTAGAACTGCAGGGTTTGTGTTTCTTTCCCTCGGTGGTATGAAGGATAACAGAGCAAAATATTAGTCTGTTACATATCTGCACACCCCCCATCCCCGCTTTCTTTTGAATTAAAACTATCATTTCTAAAATTGCTGCACAATCCACTGCAGTGGCTGATGTGTTAAAACAATCAGTCAGCACGAACCTGTAGATAATTGTTGGTGTCCGTGAGCTGGCAATAAACATTTGTTTTTCTTTCCAGTGCTAGTTGTGTATTTAGCTTCAAGCCAGGAGGAAAATTTGGAGAAGTATGTTCTTATTGATTAGACCAGGAGAAGTACTTCTGAACTCTCTGGGGCTGCTTTCAGAAAATGTCACCCAAAGAGAGAGACTCAGTAGTTCATGTGGTTTGAGGGTACCAGATCAATAAAAGCATGAGAACATCACTGGGAATGTTTTCCCATATTTTGAACTGCATACATCAGAAACACAGAAATTTGTATTTTTCATGGGGGAAGTAGATTTCACATGCTATTTTCAAGGCACAACAGCTATTTTTTGAAGGCACCATTTGGAGCACCAAAGGCAGCAGGCTAGGGAAAGGCTAGATCTGGTGGTTCAAAGTTTTGGCTCAGCTTACTGCTGAGCAAGGAAGTTCATTTCCTTATGCGCGAAGCACAGATAGTGATTACAATTTTGCAAACTGGAAAACGCATGAGGAGGTAAAATCAGGAAGGCAGGAAACTGGAGACAGTCTTAGTCCTCGAACTCTAATGAAGTCCATAAGCTTCCCTATGGCTGCAGTCAGCAGTAGGGTATTCAGAATGTATTTAGATGGTGCAATACAAGAGGTAGTCATGCTACCTCTGCACTGAGTTAGCTTTAATAGCAGAGTAATAAAGCTGCATTATTATTGTATACTGTCTCAGCTAATTGTCTTGTTCATAAGATACAGTGAACTCTGCACTGGTATGGGTGGGCTCTTTCAGGTCTCTAAAGTAGCTCAGGGGTCTTCTCACACAGCAGGGAGTTTTAGAAGGCAGGCACTTATTTTCATTTTCCAGTAGTCCGATATTACTGCATTCACTGTGAGTCATCTAGACTCTCACAAATGATTGCTGTTGACCTACAAAACACTGTAAATAGAAGCATGTCCTTGCTCTGCTTGAGATAAGTATGAAAATGTGGGTTCCTTTTGCCTGTTTGGGGTTGCAAGGTCTTGTGTTAAGACAAAAATGCTCAGAAAATTGCCAGCTACAAGGAGTTTTCAAGAGTGGATGGTGTGTAGCTTCCTACAAACGCTTTCACAGTGTTCATTGGCATTCTTTCAGCTGACAGAGGAGCTGAACATGGGAGAAATAGGACTGGTACACAAGTGTTACAGGATCCTGCTGGTATTCAAGGACGCTCTTGCATAAACACACATTTCTTTTCTAACAAGTACATTTTAACTCTTAAACAGCCAAAGCATCACTGCCGTTTTTGGGGGCTGAGAAAACAGATCTCTCAAATTGCTGAGTATTTTCACAGACTCAGCTTGATGTCCTGCAACCTGCTGCTCTGTTTCTGGTTTTGATTTCACCACAGGTGGACTTGATCCTTTCAGCTTTCAACTGCCCTCTTTCCAGAGTCAAGTGTACTGTGAGTTGGTGTTGCACTTGTGATGATTCTTTGGCCTGGAGTTCACATTTCTAAGAAAAAGCTTTGCAGTTAGAACAATTTATTTATTTTTTTGCTTTATGTTACAGCATAAACGCCCACGACATTGGAAGATAAGAAAATATTTGGGACCAGATTAGCCACTTGCTTGTCAGTGTTTTCTCACTAATTTAATTCTTCTAATTCTGGCATCTTTAAGGAATTCTAAGCCTTACTTCTATTGGTAAAGACCCGAAGCTCCTCTAGTGCTCCTGGCTGGCACAAGGAAAAATAAACATCTCATGTATAGAATCAGTTGCAATTATTCCTACACAAAGTTTTTGCTACCTTTTATCCTATAAAAGTAAAGTGTTTGCACACTGTGGTTTTAGACTACTGACAACTGGTACTGTTTGTAAAGGACAGATGAATTCAGGGTACTCTTCCTCAGGAAAACCCCATAGTCACCTTCCATGCAATCCTATTGCCTTACTCGGAGCTGTGCATTAGTTTTCTTCCAAAGTTGAGGTTTTTTTTTTTTCTCTTTTGTAGAACTGAGAGTCACAAATTTGGATGTTAGGTGATTAGGCAATGCCTCCTAAAGACGTAAGCATCGTGCAACAAGCATGTCTCTTCTTGCCATATAGCCAATGCCCAGTGGGCTGGGCGTGCACCCAATCTGCTTTCATACAGTCACAGCATTTGCAACATTACTTCAGGAAAAACACCTGGGTGAGCCTGGTGGAGGAGCAAGACAGTGGCATGGGCAAGGTGCCACCGCAGACGGCTATGGCCACCAGGCACCCCCCCTGAGCCCCCAGCCCAGGCGATGTTCCCACCTTGGTGGATGGTGCTCTGCCATCAGCTGCTCATGGGAAGCAAGGCTGAGCTTTGGCATACCATCTGCTGCCCACAGCAGTGGTGGTGGCAGTGGATGAGATGAAACCCCCAGGTCTCATGGTGCCTCAGCACTTCCTGGGCAGGCAGCTGTGCTCTGAGTCTGCTCTGGGAAAGGACACCGCTTTGCCCAGGAGTTTTGCACCTAACCACAACCACTTGTGCACCTAACAAAAACCATCATCTCTAGATGTCCTTGTCATTTCACCCTTCTGCCAGAAGTTACAACTCTTGTATCCAAGAGCAGTGAGGTCACCGCTGCTGAGCAACTTCTCCTATGGCCAGGTGCCCCTTTTTTGCTGTTTTAGCGGGGTGGCAGAGAGGCTGGGAGCTGGAGCATCCTCAACAGGGTGAATTGAGCTCTGGCAGTACGAGAAATTCCTCTTCCTGGCTGTTTCCTTTGATACTCTGCCTGCAGTGCTGCCCTCCCACCTGCACCTCCACATTGCATACTCTACCTCTGAGCCTCCTGTAAACTTCCCGAGAGAAGAGTTTGGGCTAAAATACTGGGCTAGAAAATGAGATGTAGGCACATCTTTGCTGTCCCTTTCAGTCTTCTCAGGCAGCTGCCTGTTTACAGGAAAAACAATGCAATTGAAAAGCTGTATAAGCAGACAGAAACTTTTTGGCATAAGGGAGAAAAAGGATACGACACAAACCTGAAAATATAGTGCAGTAGGTAGAATGGAGCAGGGATCGTAAAGCAAGGGGGGATGGTGAAAAGCATACAAAAAGGGAAACTGGTTTTGAGGGCTGATGGGAAGAAAAGTAGAGCTGGAAAATCCTGATCCATTTTTCTAGTCTAATAGCAGAGGTGGTGTGGGGCCTGGGGGAAGAGAGGTTGAGCACCAAGGTGTCACTCACCTGGGACAGGATGGTGGCTTTCGTGCCTACCCAACCCCAGCTAGGAGGAAGGTAGGACACTTTGTATTTTATTACTTGCATGCTCGAAGCAAATGAATTGGCAGGTCACCAGGTATCAAAAGTCTTAACTTGCTCAGTTCCAGGGGGAGCTTTCACAGAACAGCGTGCGCTGTGTTTAAGTTGAATTGTAATTATCGTCAGGGTTGTTTGGGCTGTGATAATTTTTCATCGTTGCTGCTGTATATATTTGGTTAGAAGCTGACACCTTACAAATCCATAGTGTTGCTGAGGGGGTGAAGTCTGTAGATGTTCAGCAGAATTTAACTGTCTGCTCCATCTACATACACAATTTTAAAAGTGTCAAAGTGGGCTTTTTACATTCAGAAGAGGAGACACTTTGATCTCTTTGAGCAGTAGTTGCCCCTCAAGACTTAAAATATTGAATAAATAAGATTTTTTTTTCAGTTGTTATGCCAACACAATATGCTTTGCTCTGACGTGTTATAACATGAAGTTATATAATTTGAAAATGAAAATATTAATATCCTGAAGAATCTTTTCACAATGAAGCGGTTCTGACTTTGGACTTTGAATCAAAAGCAGAGGTCATATCTCTCTACAAAACAGATTCCAAATCTTTAGCTCCATTTAGGACGCTAACAAAGGCTGAAAAGGCAGAAACCACTGAATTTTGACATTTATGGACTATTCCCATACCTTTAAATTTGCATGCCAGAGTGGGAGTGCTTGTATAAACACTTTTTTTTTTTTTTAAAGGAAGAATTTAATTAGTTTCAGGGACAGTCTAATTTTCCTTCTCCATGCAAAATGCTGCTGGTTTTATGGCATCTGCTGAGGTAATGACTTCTGTTATTGAAGGAGAGTGTCCATTCTTACATCTTTACAGTCATTTTTATCTCCATTCCTAATTGTTAAGTCTAAAGAGGAAGCTGGCACTCAAGTTCCATTGCATTCTGTATGAGAGGTCAAAGCTGGCATTTTTATGCATTCTGTACTTAGTGAATGATTTCTTGTGGAACTAAAATGTTCACCTATGAGAGGAGAGAAAGCTCCCATGCTTTCCTTCGTGGGAGCTGACCTTCTTTTCACATTTGTTTAAGATTAGCCTTTCATTATAAACCAGAGAAAAACACTGCAATGAACTGTTTTGTTCTTTTCTAATGTATCTTCCTTCTGATTTCAGCTTGGGGAAGAGCTGCTGCTGCCACATACCTGGTCGGCTTTATACTTCTAGTCATCTGTTTTGCTCTAGCCATCATAGCATTTGCCATTGACACACTACGGTTCAACTTCATACGTGGGATTGGAGGCTTGCTTTTTGTCGCTGGTAAGGCAGTATATGAAGTCAAGTTTAGCTTGTGCAGGTATATCCGTACTAGAACTGCTATTTCCCTCAGCTGATTGTATACCCAAGTGTTTGCCTGTGTGCACTTGGGCTCTCTTTGAAAAATAATGTAAACTCTGTCACAGCAGTGGATTGTTTTTCAAATCCTCCAAAACATGGGTGGGTTTAGCTACAGGTATTATGGAGGCAGGCAACGTCATGGGTGTTAGCTTAAACATTTTTTGTTTTCTCCTCTTTCTTCAGCTGTGTTCTCCATCATGGGCCTGGTCATTTACCCAGTAAAGTTCTCGACTGAAATTGAAATGACGGGAATCAATATGTTCAGCTGGGCCTATGGCTTTGGCTGGACCACTGCCATTATGGAAATATGCTTGGGATTCTTCTTCTGCTGCCTTCCTAACTATGAAGATCAAATCTTGGGCAATGTGAAGCCCACATATTTTTACTCTTCCCCGTAAGCACCAGGAAAAATGTGTTCATATTCCAGAGGTATCTGACAGACCAGCTATGTTTTCCAGAATATCGTCGTCGGATGTTAGTAGAAAAGGCTGGAAACTTTTCAAATGCATGTAGAAAAATGGTACAGGCATTCTGCAATAAAGTTGTCTACTCTGTTTTGGACCTTCATATCTGATGTGGGTTGGTTAGATAAAGTCTAAACATTAAAAACCCTTGTGTTTCCTCATTCATTCCCATGAGAGGAGTGTATGTGGATCCCATTGCATCTTAAATGCATTCATATTTCTAATGACATTCAGAAAAGCTTTTTAAACTGCCAATAAACAAAGCAACATATATCATCTTCCTGAAAGAAAGCAGCTTACAAAAATCCCATTTTGTATCATCTTTAACCTGAAGATTTTGCACATTTTTCAAGAACCCAAATACCTTTATCCACTGATTGCCAAAGTAGTAAATTAGTCAGCCAGCACTTCACAGCTTTGCTTCCATTTTTCATTCATTCACTTAAGCCATAGAGACAGGGTAAGAAAAGGATAAGAGACAGACCCCTACCAAAGCCAGCATCTTGACTTTTACCCGTCCATGTGGAATGAAGTATTTATTTTTAAATATTTGTAAGAGTAAGCAAGGACCCTCAGTAAACCCTTAAAAATCCTGGCATGCTATTGCTGGGCCAGCACCGAGCAGGCAGAGGCAGAGGGGATTTCAATCCACCCCTGCAGCCCACAGACCTGGTTTGAAGAGGCTCCCGGTGTGGCTTTCTTCATGGACATCTGCCTCTTTTATCTTCTGTATCAAAATCTATGGCTTTAAAAAGCTCTGTTACAGCGGTCCAGCTCTTTTATCCAGCGTAGACGGGTCAGGAAGGACTTAAGCAGAGGTGTGATTCTCCCACACAGCAGGTGTTGAGCTGCAGCAGTGTTGAGTGTTGGTATCAAACATTTGTTAAAAGGCCCCTTTTTCATTGATTTGCTGTTTATAAGTATTTTAAAAGTGGAAAGTGTATGCTGTCATACATAACTGTAAACCACATAAATACCCCTTACCTCTCATACTAAGTCTCTCATAAAGAAAATCACATCATAAAACACCTTCCAGTATCTTACAGTCCACAATGCTGCAAGCCTCGATAAACTGCACGCAATGAAGTATACTCAAGACTCTGCTGGTTTCTGCCTTGTTAATCTTAACTTTATAATGTTCCATTTCTTCTCTTAAGTGAAAAAATGGATAATTTTGCTATGTGGAAAAAGTAGTCTCATCGAAATCCTTAGCTACAGAGGATTATTAGCTTGTAACACATGAGAAATTTTGTAACAATATGTACTTTATGAAAAGTGCCCCGCCAGATGTTCTTTACTGCAAAGAATGAGAAGTAGAAAAATCTTTTAGTAAAACCTGCGGGTAGCTAAAATTAATAAAGGCACAGGACTTAACCTGTTTTTTTGAAGCAGTTAACTCCATTCACTTTTACGGAGTGTCTTCTAACTTTGATCAATAAACACGAGAGATGTATCAGACCAATGGGGAGAGTATAAGCAACAGAAAATAGTTAGACAAGAACTTGCAAATACATTAAGAAGAAATTTCCTAGTTGGAAGGAAATTAAAATAAAAGTATTGAGAAAGCAGTTTGTATAAAATGGCTTGCAATTCTTTGTGTAATATTATCTGTTCAGGAAAAAAATATCATAAATATTTTCATTATGCTTATTATACCTAATAAATGATGGTATCTATGTATTGTTTCCAAAATGAGTTTTAGATTTTGTTCTCTACTAAGAGCAGGGAAGTGTGGAAGCCCCCAAAGCCTCCTCTTCTCAGGTACCGCCTTGGAGCACCTGGGTATGCTGGCTGGATTTTGAGAGGGGAGAGGAACTTACAAATCTAGCATCACAACAGCTTGTATTATTCTTCAGTCCTATTCTGCTGTCTTCTGAGGCTGTGTTCACAAGCACCTGAGAACAGAGGACTTGCTCTGTTGGCTTATGGGCTGTGTGGTGTCAAGTAACTATACGCACGATTCTGTGTTACAGGGTGTTACAGCTCATTTCGGCATGGAGGGTAACGCGCTCCTGTTCACCGAATAGGAAACCAGTGCAGTCCCACTTGATGTTTTTGCTCCAACGGATGTGGCAACCCTCTGAGGAAGCTAAAGGGAACTTGAGCAACTACTGGTTGTATTTAGAGTTTCTTTAATATTAGCTGGACACTGACCCAACATCTGGAGGTGGGAAAAGCTGCACAAAACAAGGAGTGTGACTCCAACCTTGATGAGACAGCAGAGCGTAATTAAAAAGCAAAGAAAATCTCCGGCAATCATGCCCCTTCCTCCCTCCTCTGCCTTGTTGCTCTCAGCAGCTTCACCATGTCCTCTCTCTCCTTCTCCTCCTCTTCCTCCTCCTCCTCCTTAAGGGCTACAGAGCAGCATCAGGGCTGGTGGCTGTGGCTCTGTGGCATGCAGCCCCAGTCACCTTTCCCCACTGCCGCTTTCCCCTTCTTGGGAGACATAAGGAGAGAAGAACCTTTGCTGACCCCAGCCTGGCAGCAGGGACCCTAGCCTAGCTCCCTGCCCCAGGTCCCCACAGGGAAAGTCTTTCTCTAAAAAAACCCAGATAGTGTTGGGTGGGTCTCCAACAAGCAGAAGCATCACAGGAGCTAGAGCTCAAGTGCCTGCCTTTAGGGTAGTTCGCTTCCAGTCATGCCAGGCCAGTTCACCACAGATCCCTAGAAAAACACATCCTAAGCACTGTGGCAGAAAAACAGTGAGAAAAAGTATGAAACTGCTGTACAGATCCCAGTGCTGTTTCCTGTGATTGCTGTGACAGGGGAGCACGGCAAAAGCAGCATGCAAAATGCAATCCTTTCAGACAGAAAAGGAAGCTGAATCCAGAAGCCAAGGATGTGCCTCAAATAGATTATTAACTAACTAGTTTATCAACTAGCTACGTTATCAACTAAACTGTTAAATTAGTCTACAACCAGGTCAAGCAGATTGTTAGCTAACCAAATTGTTAGATTAATTTGAGCTAAGTCAGCATCAGAAAGTTTGATTTTCGAACAAAGGAGGAATTAGAGGAAGAGAAGATATCTCTTTAGTTCTGCATATCCGTTTCGCAAGGTTCTTGCTCCAAGTCTTGCCTATAAGAGAAAAGGGCACTTAACCACTAAGAGCAGCACAGTAAAAGACTTTAAGTTTCATTGTGCCCAATGGCAATGCTAAAGAGAGATCAGGAAAGAACAGATGTCTGCAAGATTTGGCTTTCGAGAACATTAGGTCTGCTAAAACAACAGAAGTAAAGACTTGACTGCCAAAAGCATTGCTACTGTTCCTGTCAAATTAAGAATTAGGGAAACATCCTCCAACAAATATATTTTACGTAATTCAAATATACTTCTGAAAAGCAAAAGAAAAATTGTGCTGAAAACAAGTGGAATGTCAAGCAGCCCTACAGGTACAAACTGAAGCAAAAGAAATAATGAAAACTCTATACTGGTAAGTTAATACGTTCAATTTAATTTCTGTCATTTCTGCCAGATCTTGTATAACATATGGACATCTTGGCCTTTTCAGTTTTCTCTGCCAATATGTCCATATTTTGCTATACATTTTTTCAGGCACCTGCCATTTGTTCTTAAAATGCAGCCTGCTTAATCAATAATTCAAATGCGATCTAGTTTGCAGCTGTATTAAAGTTGTGCATATTTTGTTGTATGAACTAATGCTACGAGTGAAGTTTTGACCCCATTGACATCACTTGCAAAACATTTATTGATTTTCTTGAGGCTGACATTTCATCCTTGAAGAGCAAACCCTTTTTTCCCGTGTGCTCAGAATCAATAGTATCTCTATGGGATGCTCCATTGAGTTCAGCAGCTCTGTTTACTTCTGGAGTAGGACACTGGTCCATACAAGGTAAGGAACAAGAGTTACAGCAGACAGGATCATTCCCAGAATAAAGGATAATTCAGTGTGTGTAAGATTAGCAGAATCTGGGTCATAATTAAATCACATTTTGTTAGATACATGACATGGTGGCAGTAAAAAGATTCATCTTTCCTTTTGAAACATCTCAGTTGTGCAACGGTTATTAATTCTTATAATGCAATTTCTTGGAATACTTCCTTGCACACTTCTATATCCAGTAGTTACCTGTGTTCTCTGAAGATGAGTAGAATTAAGAAAAGAATGAAACAACCAAGTATGTGATAAGAAGAGAATTGGACCATTTGTACACTCTGTTGGAAAGCAGGAATCAAACCATCTTGCTAGAAGGATAGTGAACAGAACAACCAAAGAGTTAATTCTGAGTAATATAGGAAACTCAAAGCTGAGAACTGAAAGCTTGCTGTGTAGTTAATAATGAGGAAAGAGAGACAAAGTCACATGGCTCTTCCTTTATCTTTTTCCTCACTGTCAAAATACTGCTTTTACTAGAAATTTTGGTTTCAAGAATAAATTGTTACTCTGGTGCAGCTGCGTAATAGTGTCCAGGTCTAAATTTTACCTGCAAAGTTCTTCAGTGCTAAAGTGCCAAAAATCTAGAAAAGCACCTGTATAACCTTAAGGTTGCAGATGGTTCTGATGGGGTCATCAGAGCTGTTTACATAGATGGTTCCTTAAGTGACTTAATACATTAGGGTTTATATGCCTGTCTACACGCAGTGGTTATTTCCATAGATTTCCTGCATATGAAGTGATGTAGTCAATTTTTTCAATTTTGCATTTAATTTTTTAGGATCAGAGTGAAAATGTGGATGCATTATAGAATTTCGTATGTGACTGCTGGGTGTGAGGAGAATTTACAGGAACAACTTTCAAAATAGTTTTACTGTTTATGATAAATGTGGTAAGAGTAGATCAAAGTGCCCTCCTTGGATAGCTTTTATGATACATCCTTTTACTTGTTCGCCTCAGCCATGTGTTTTTCTGTAAAAACAGTTTTGTGAAAACCTACTCTAATGATAGTATCATACTGAAAAGAAATTGTATTAGGTATCCATGGAGAACCCATCATAAAGCACTTTAAATAACCCTTGATTGTTTAAATGCAGTTCAAACAGAGAGAGAGATGTTGCCTGTAGGATTTTTCCACAGAACAGCGTAAACTCAAAAGATGCAGATTCACTCTACTGTTGACTGTAGACCTGGGTTACATGCCCAGCTCCCCATTTCTTACAAAATAACTAATGCCCTAGAGCCTTGTCCTTAGCAAAACATCAAACAAATAAGTAAAATGCAAACCACAAAAATGGTGAAGGAAAAATATCACATAAAGGCATATACATATAGACATACTTTGTTTCACCAATTAGTCCATAGCTGACCTCAACGTCAGTGAGGATGGACCAAAGTTATGTAAAACACATTTGGGTTTGCACTGTCATTGCCAGTTTTTCATTCTTTTTTTCTTCCACATGGAAATTTTCTCACCTTGCTTCTGTAAAGCATTCCTGCTTTTTGGTAAGCTGTCCCAATTTTACCACACCCTGTCCTGACAAGCATACCCATGCTTGCCATGCTCATATCTGAAGCTTATATGAAGTATTAATACAACTAGGCTTTTATCCCCTAACCCTCCCTCTTTGCTTCTTAAATAAAAGGGTTTGAAGTAATAAAATTTTGCTGATGTTAGGCAAATTAGAAGAATGGAAGATTTTCTCAGGCTGCTTTAGAATTAACTCTCAAAAGAAGAAAGAAACAAGAACTGAGGTTCAAGAGAAAAGCCAGTTTTGTGTGAAAATGGTATCCCAAAATCTGCTTGCAGTCCTGATGGTAAAATGGTTTGGGGTGATCAGCAGCCAAATTACCTTTGCAGCCCCCCATCTTCATATTGTGTACTCTCTGCTGCCTTGCATTTTTTCACTAACAGCAAGACTTCTGGGCACTGGTTTCTGGGTCCTCCAGTACTCAGAAGGAGGAGCTGCCCAGTGCCTCTGCCTCCTACAGTGTCCAGGGAAGGGAGTTTGGGGGGAAGCCCAAAGAACTCATTCGGCCCTTGTGTGATATGGCTGGTGCCTTCATGGCAGGATGAGATGGTTACCCACCTGAGTGGAAAGTTTCCCTCAGTTTTAGCCTACAGTCCCAAACAAGTTACTAGCAAGTTGAAACTGCCATTTTATTCAGCTGAGAAGCTTGTGTGTGGGGGCAGATGCAGGTTAGAGACTTGGCGACTCACCGTGGTTAGCCCAAGACAGAAAAATATTCTTGTAAAATCAAGAACTCACTGTCTCAAGATTTACAACCTTCCTTAAGATACTTCATGTGTAATACACAGAAGAAGGGAGGGAACAGATGCACCTATTTATCTTCATAATTGTTAGGCCTGGTGCTTTGACACCAAGAAATACTCTTTGGATTAGTAACAGGAGGATGAGTACAAAGAACTGAAACTTACACTTTGCCCTGAGTCACATCACAGGTGAAGACGTCCTGAGTCACCTACTGTCCCTGGCTATCAGATAAAATTTCTTGTCATCTCATTCTTTATCTGATCCCAGCTCTGCTTTGCCATCCATCTTCCACAGGAGGCTGATCTGAAATACCATCTGAGAGTCAGCCTCTGATTTCCATCCAACACGTATCACTAGCCA
Source organism: Scopus umbretta (assembly GCA_013400535.1). Taxonomy (NCBI): domain Eukaryota; kingdom Metazoa; phylum Chordata; class Aves; order Pelecaniformes; family Scopidae; genus Scopus; species Scopus umbretta. The sequence continues at coordinate 40,077 of VZTL01056548.1, read as the reverse complement.
GACGACAAGAGTACCTCTCCCTCTGGCACTGCCTATGGTGACACCCAGACCTCACCCTGGGGCAGGATCGTTGCCTCCGAGCTTTCCTCCAGCACAACTTCTTATTTCAACTGCAAGAACTTGCATTTTGTTTGCTCCATCCCCTTCAACACATCCTTCCCCAAGCAGCACACTGCCTTCCAAATCTGTGCTCCTGTCTCAACTGCTGCCTCACTTCCCACGACTGCCACTCTGGATAATTACTGTCATCTCCACGAGTGTCCTTGGCATCCTTCAGGTCCCTCCTTTCTCTTGCCCTGCCCAAAGCACCATTATTCTCAGCTGGTCACGCAGCAGCCAGACGGGGAGCACTCTTCACCCTGTCCGTGTGAGCAGGCTGGAGGGGAGCCTTGCCCATCAATGTGGCAGTGCACACTTAAACAGCATTGAAGCCAGCATGAGGGAGCATTGCAAAAAGAAGAAGAAAAAAAAAAAGTTAAGAATGAGGTAAAAGCAAACTTATTCAGTTCTCCATCTGCATAGTTAAGACAAATAAGGACAGAAGAACTATTTGCTAAAATGCTTTTTGCAGTGGTGGACTTGAAATGACATGTTCTGCCTTCACCTCCCAAGCTCCTGAGGGCACTTGGGAACCATGGTGCTCACATGAATGAGCACCTCTAAAGGTTCAAAGAAAGAAGGAGGCTTTCTTCTCCACATACATTTCCACCTCCTCCTAGCGACACAACTCAAAGATTGCTCTGGAACCTGCAACGGGAGTGTAACTAACACAAAGCAATCAAACTAAAATAGCTCCGAGGAGGAAAGATGGCTTCAGGCATCATAGTGGATTATCACCTCCTACATGTAATATTAGTTTACATAGGATATTACACAGATTGTATACAGTGCATGCTTTGGGAAAGGATGCTTTGTTCTATTGTATCAAACATTGCTACAGGTGGGGTACTATCTTGGATTAATATTGGAAATGGGGATTGATATTCAGCAACCTCGTGTCATCAAAACAGCTCCAATCTGAGCTGTGTTTATTTGTAACTTACTGCATAAAAATAGCAGAAATTTGGTATTAAGTTTGCCTAAATGATTGTTTTTTTAGGGCATTTTCTGGTTTCTTTTTATTTGTCTACTGTCATGAAATGCAGCCCAAAACATGTATTTCAGCTTCCTTTTCCCAGTATATTTTTTCCAGATTTTAGAATAATAAAAATTTGAAATGATGTATTTAAATTTATTTCCAAAGTATGCAGTATGACATTTTAGTTGTTTCATTTTTATTTTATAGTGCTTGAAAATATTCACCAATGACAAATCTTAGAGTTTAAAGTCAAGCTGAGATCTGATTTGCTTTTTAGTGAATAACCTATTTGCCCCAGAACTGGTCTGGTTCTGCTGTTGTAAGTACAGTAGCTGTTTTGCTATTAAAAACAGTAGTATAGCTAATGTGAAGCTAATGTAATCTAAAAAGATTCTTTCTTTCAAGTAGCTAGCGATAACGTACAAACAGCGAGTGAAATGCAGAGAAAGGCACGGCTTTGAAGATTATCAGATGAGAGATCGCAGAAGACTAAGCCAAGTTACAGATGACTGGGCTTGTACAGGGGCGCCTCCTCACTTACTCGCCCGGTTTTGAGAGTCCCTGACAAGTCAAACACAAACACAAAGACTTGTTGACACTCTGTGAAAAGCGTTTTGAAAGCAGGGAGGCACTGCGGACAAAGGCCAAATAATTACAGTGCTGCTGCCATATGCTCCTGCCACTAAAAATGTGATCTGTGCCTCACCACAGCTCTACAGATGTTTTCGTTTCCTTACATTCGGAAGCTTCATTTAGTCTGCATTAATAAAATGAAAATGTAGGCTGGCCTAGCGATAAAAAAATGAATGAACTTATGTGCAGGGCCCATTTGAAAAGGGAGCGCTTGTGTCCGTCTTACAGAGCTTTATCACCGTGCTTCCATCTTCCCTCATGGCTGTGACAAGTAGTGCTATAATCCACCTCTTGTAAGGAAAAAATACAAATCGATACCCTTCAAATACCAATTCCTATCAGGCTTTGGGACTGCCAAAATACAGTATAGATGCAAATAGTAGGCATCTAGAATATCTACTTGTATGAAAATTAAGCTCAGCATGAAACAGTTGATCTGGGCAACAGAAAGCCTCTGTTCCAGCTGTAGGGCAGCCAGTGTGTTTCTACTGTCACAACGGATTAAGAAATACACTGCACAGTCCCAAGGAGCTGAATCAGCAGAAAACCTTGGGCCAGGGTGCTGGTGATGAGACATTCAGTATCAGTTCTTGGGCAGAAAATGACCCTCGGGCTAGGGCTGGGTTGCTCCAAACCTCCTTGGCAAAGAGGCGGGAGGCACAGGCGGTGCAGTCATCCAACGCTTGGTGCTGGGGAGCAGCTCCTATGCAATCGCTCGAGGGCAGTGAGACAGTTGGCAGAGAAGCCACCGCAGCACTGAAATTAAAGTTACAAGCTGCTTTCCCATGGCAGTGCTGGGACATAGCATGGTGCTTTATAATTATGTTTTAGGAGCCTCCGCCCTCTTGCCCTAATTTCCAATTAACAGTTGTACCCTTCTCAACAAGAGATTGCAAACATCCTGCAACAAGGGGGAGGAGGCCAGGAAGGACATTCTGCGTAGGTCAGTAGCAGGCGGAAATCTGGAGAAATTACTTTATGTCACCACCAGCAGCTTCTCAGCCCTGTCACCTAATTAATTTTCTCTTGTAGACTCACTGACGGTATATGTAAAGCCACCAGGAAAATGGGCAACAAGTAGAATGGAGATGTGGTGGGAATGGAAGGGGAGGGGAAACTGAGACGAGGCAGCAAGGCAGCGGGATGCAAACTCTGCAAATGCTTCAGCCTGGATGTTATTTCTATTGTCAGCCAACTGTGACTTGTCTAGAGAGAAATGCTAGGCTAAATGTATCAGCAAGGGATGTCTTTTTCTCTAGTTTGGTTCCCTAACCATATTTAGATGTTAGATGGTGTCTTCTCCAGTAGGGCTCCTCTGTTTACCCCTGCCTCACCGTGGATGACCCAGAAATTGCACTGACAAACCAATGCTGTTCGGTAATCTCATGATCTTTTGAAAGGTGGAACATCGAAACTGTACAAGCAATAGTATTTTAAAATTTTTTCTTGGTTAAATTTTGTGAACTGTTTCATAAGTTTCATAAACCACTGCAGGCTTATATACAGATTTTTCAGATGTTTGCAACTCCTGATTCAAATTCAAAATGTGCAAGAACCACATTTTCATCTCCAAAAGTTCGTCAATAGAAATTTCCTCATGGTTATAAATGACTGGTAAACCACTTTGAATGCCAAATGGCACAGAAGAAACCAGGATATTTGATTCGTGATCGAGGCTGACAGCACCTACTTTAGTGAGGAAGAAAGGTGTAGGTAACTGCTAAAAAAGCTCTGGTTTACCACATCTGAAGAGGCAGTCCTCCCCTGATGGGTTATGTTACTTGGTCAGTAGGTTGCAACCATGAAGTAAATGTCACTTGCCCATCAGACAGATCCTCCTCTGATGCTCTCTCCTCCTCTTCTTCCTCCTCCTCCTCCTCGTTCGCTGCAGCCATCCATTCTTTTCTTGTGGGTATAAATTAAGGAAAGACCATAACCTTGTGAGGGTAATTTAAAGCAACAACTTTGCCCATCGCAATAATAATTGAATACTTCCAATAGGATGTTAAAAAGATGTTTCTCCCTTCATCTGCGTAACAAAGAGTTTCCTTTTAACTTTAATAGTCCTTGTTCTATCATCCATGACTAGCGGAATGTATTATTAGCAACAAATGTAATTTATATAATTAGAGATTTATGGGCTTATATTGAACCCTTTACCAGCCTGTTTCTGTTTCTATACACTGCAGTTTTCTTGGTTGTTTATGCAACTGGTAAGAGCCCGGGTGGCCATTAAAGTGGAAATGGTGAACAATTTTCATATAGAAACCTCTTCTGCTGTAAAAACCAGATTTGGTTAAAAAAAATCAAAGCAACTTCTATCAACTAGTTTGCTTTAATAAAGACTTTCACCCAAAAATGATTAGAACACATTGTAACACTTCATTTTCAGACTTAGGCACTTTATTTTGGTATTATTTTTATTCACATGAAACAACAAAAACAATGTTTAATGAGATGCATTTTTAAATCTTATCAAAACAAAGAGACTTTGACCTTATGAAAATAACCTTAGTAAATCCTTAGTTTATGTTCTTAAATATCTTTTCCTTTAGATATTTTAAATCTATCTGACAAAAGGTGGAGATATCAAAATATTAAAACACAAATTGCAGAAAAGAAATTTCTTCATTGGCCACTGTCAATAAATGGAATTGGAATTTTGGGGGATGAGTTTCATGAAGGTCTTGACTCTGGTGAAATGATTGGGACAGGTGGTATCAACCAGGAGTTATTTTTCATTAAGGAACTTCTTTACAGGAAAAAAAGAAATGTGAATAAATGTGGAAAAGAGAAATATTCCTGCAGTTAGATGTAATGAAATGAAAAGTGTTGTGGTTTAACCCCAATCGGTAACTAGGCACCACACAGCCGCTCGCTCACCCTCCCCCTGCCCCGGTGGTATGGGGGAGAGAACTGAAAAAAAAAACACCCTAAAACCAGTGGGTTCAGATAAGGGCAGTTTAATAGGACAGCAGAGAGAAAAGGAAAGTAATAATAATAATAATAATAATGATAATAATAATGATAATAAAGGACAATACAGAACAAGTGATGCCCAATGCAATTGCTCACCACCCGCTGACCGATGCCCAGCCCGTTCCCGAGCAGCGATTGCTACCCCCGGCCAGCTCCCCCCTGTTTCTATACTGAGCGTGACGTCAGGTGNTTATTAGTGTTAAAGCATTTTCAAGCTACCCTGGACTAACAGGTTGACGGAGTGATCAGCAGCTGCACTAATTGGAAATCTTTCAGCCATCAGTCAAGGAGGAGGTGGAGGCAAAGGACAAATGCACATGTTCAAGACAGAAGTCTGCATTCCAGTTCAATGAGTTAATATTAACCCACATTTCTATCCACTCTTGTCTGATTACGCTTGAAATCTTCTGATAGCAGAAATTCAGGACAGCTCATTCTTCCATAATCCAAAGAAGGTTTTCCCTAAGGAAATAAAACCATGAAGCCACACAGAAATCATGAACAGGATCAGGGGTTGCCTTTTTTTTCTTTTTTTTGCCCAGGAAATGCAGACTGACCACGACTGGTCAGGTCGGTAAGTGAGCTACAGAAGGAGTGAGTGGTGTGGAGGAGGAGGCCATACTGAGCGCTGTTTTTAAGGAAAACGTGACCGTGAGGAGGCAGCTCAAGAAGAGCTTGAAATGGTGGCTAATCCCAATGTGAAACGCCAGTATTTCAAGTACTGCAGTGGATTGCTCTTGATGTTGTTTTTCAATTACATCTTGTTAGTGCTGCAGCTAGTGATCCATGTGGGGGTATTGCGGGGAAATATTTTAGCGAGCTGCATGTACAAACTGGGCTTTCAGTGTTACACTTTGCTTCAGGAAAGTCATCACCTTTCATCAGTTTGTTGTGTGTGAGGGTTTGGGAGGAAAGGAAACCCAGAGGGGGTTGAGCCTAGCTGTGATTTTTAATGAGTGGGAACCTCAATTTTGCCTACATGTGTGGATATGAGGGATGAAGAGAAAAGCACAGCCAGTAATCCAGTGAGTGCAGGAACAGAGTGCTGTAATCCTCCAGAGCCACTTACCTCCTCCAAGTACCTGTTTCTATGTAAAATAGGGTTAAATAGCGTCTTGTCAAGCTGTTGGGAGGATGAATATTTGAAAGGTACACTGAAACTGCGGATGTTTTTGCATTTAGCTGTAATTGATTGCTAAAGCTGGCAAACAATCGGAGCCTGTTGTTCCTCAGGATGCCAATGCAGCCACTCCTTAAAGACAACGCCCAAGGCAACACCACTGCCACCTTGATCTGCAAGGAAATTAAGAAGCTGCTTTCCTTCCTCTTACTCCCCTGGATCCCCAAATCCCAATTTGCTCATGTCAGACACTGCGGTGATTGAAGCAGGTGAAGCAATATTGCCCTTTGTGTCCTTTCCCACGTTTTAGAGAAAAAGCAACTGTGACAGCACAAAATAACTTCATTAGAAGCACCTTAAAAATACTCAGAATATTTTCAATAACTTTTGTTGCTGATTTGGAGCAGCCTACAAACTGTTTGGGAGTTGTGTATGTTCTAGGAGAAATCAACACCACTTTTTTTTGCAGGCCTGGTTGAAAGTTCAAGCTTGGTATGTTCGAGAGGTTGAAGCCTACCCCTCTGTGATCAGCAGCAGTGATGCTGGTCCTGGGGTTACTGCAGTGCCCCAAGGACAGCAGGATAACTATCATTGTTGCATTAGCAGTGCTAGCGCTGTCATTCTCCTCCTGGTTGATGGCATGGCAGTGATTACCTTGGGTGTCTTGGAAGCTGCCGTGCAGCAGAAGTCAGTTTGTTCTGGTAACTGAGCAACATGTTGTTGTTGCACGGGGTGGGGGGACGATGAATCATGAGGGTGTTGGTCCAGGCTCGGCAGGGTTTGGCTCGGAGAAAGCACTAAACAAAGAAGCCTAACAAATCTTGTAGAAAGCTGGGAAAACACTAATGTTGTCATTGTCCAGGTCAGGGACTGGCCCGTGTACCAGATAGCAGTGTACGCACAGGAAAAATCCCTGGCTTTGCAGGCAGAGATGCCAGGTAGCAGAGACAGCCTCATCAAGTGACCAGAAAACAAATTATACATACTTTCATTTTTTTTTTGCTCCAGGGCTTACTCTGTCCTGTATTAAACAAAAGCAAGGCTGTAATGTTTGTATGTGTGTGAGGCTGAACACAGAGACTAACGGCATCCAGGCAACAGCTTTTGGAAGAACAGTAGCTTTAACGGATTTTAGGGCTTCTGGAAGCATTAGAAGCTTTGAAATTTGGTACCAATTTTAGAAACATATGCAGACTTAAGGAACGGATTCTCTTAATTGATTTTTCGTTTAACTTTGAACAGATTTATGAGAGTTTAATATCCCATAGCGAGCATTATGCAAATTTTCCTATTCCCTGCTAATAAAACAGAAAATAATGAATGGTGGTGCTGTATCAGTTACATGATTTGATAAGACTGGTAAATAAACAAGCAAACCAAACCATGAAACATAGTTTTTGAGTGAGTATGTGTGTAAATCTATGATTTCACTAACGAGAGGCTGTGCAAATAGTGATACATTTTGTTTAGGTTGTATGTGAGCTGTGGCGCAGATCAGTCTTTACCTTGGAAGGCAAACTTCTTTATCGGGGAGCCTCCAGGTGGGAATATAAAAGTAACTGACTGAAAGCTTGTCCTTTACCCCAGGTATCATGGGGCTATATCTTGAACCATTAATTTTCTGTTCTTTTTTTTAAACATAAATCAACCTCAACTGAGTTTCAGCCCAGACATTTAGAAATCCCTTTTCTAAATTGAGCTTGCTTGAGCCACAAGGATTTTTGTTCATATCAGAAGCTCTCTGATTCTCAAGACTTCTCATTTGTCAATATTAGAAAGATGAATTTTGTGTCATAAAAATGAGATGTGACTAGAGATCTTACTTTCCCAGAACCTGGCAATGGCTGTGACAGTCTTTGAAAGCTGCAGAAAAGGATCTGCTTCCAATTTAATTTCTCACTACTCCCTTTGTTAGTTGTCATTGCCTCCTGCTGTAGGTTATACCTCACTCATCTGCCTGCAGAGTGACTTTTGTCAATGCTCCCTAACTTGTTTCAGGCTCAGTCAGTTGGATTATTTCAAACTTTTTCCCACTGAGTCTCTACTTTTCCTCTGATTTACATTATTTAGCTTTGTTGATTAAGTGACATGAATTGGAAAATGCTTCTACAGTTGTGTTGTCAACAGAAGAGCTGTGGAAGAAAAAAGTAGCTGGGAATTGCTTTTTCTGCTGTCACTGGACCCAGAAGAGGGCCCCTGACTTTGCAATACAAAGTGCATCTCTGAAAGCTCCTCTAGCTGGGCCCAATCATGTTTTCATCAAGGTCTTTGGCAAGCTCTTCTTTAGGAGTACATGGATGTGACTTATTTTTTCAGACTACACTTAATTCTCTGCCTGCTTCCTTCAAAATCCTACAAAACACCCGTATAAAGGGACAATATAAACCACTTGTGTAGCCCAAATGTACAGCTAATTCTCCATTAATGCTTTCTCTGGTTTCAAATCCATTGCACCCTGGGGGAAAATAAAGATTCAACAGCACATAAAAGATATTTTCAAGTGGACATATAAGATATCTACAGGAGCTCAGGATCTTCTGGCTTCTTCAGTACACACAACAGATAACTCAAACTAACCAAGCAAAACCAAGACCATTTGTCTATATTAATATTCCAAGTCATACGCTGAGTACAACAGATCTGTATCTGCTTTTGGGAATCTATCATTTTAAGAAAAATTCTCCTTTGAAGCAGAGCACCAAAATCAAACTTATTTTCTACTAGTCCCAAAAAGCAAATGGAGTTAGCTGATTGGCATCATCAGCAGGAAGGACTGATTGAACTGAACGAACAGTTCTCCATTCTTAAATCAAGAGTTGAAACACACTAATAAGGCAGCGTTGGAGAAGCTTGCTGCAGAAGCTTGTATAGTTGCTTCTTATGGGGTATCTGTTGGTTAATGAAGGCAGGATTGTGTTTTCCACCACAACAGTCAATTGGGTGCATTCCACATGAAATAAGTGTGAGGAAATGTGAAAGTAAGGAAAATTAAGAACAGGCATTTGAAATGGATCTGAGACAAAACTTTAGACAGCTGCAGTGCAGCCTCCTTTGACAGTCAATACCCTTATAGTCAGCAGAGTCTGAGGAAAATCAACTCCTTGTACACTCCTCCCCTGAGGAAAGGGTGAGCCTAGCCTGAGCAACTTTGGTGTAGACATCTAAGAGAGGTTAACCTATCTGTTTATCTCACTTTCTCTTGATTTGTCTATCAATTTCAATAATCTCAGATTTTAAGCCTGTAAGGGACTTGCCACTACAGTCTTGCCACTTGCATGACACAACCACGAATGTTATTTTTTAATGAATAAATTGTCATTACTACCAAACTCAGCCTTTATACTTATACTTTATCTTCCAGAAGAGTGAGATCACTTTTCCAACTTTATAAATGTTTACTCTTTTGAAGGATTAATAGAAAAAAAAAAAATCTAAGAAAACCCCCTCTGCCTATTCTAATCCCTGAATCACCTTAAGGTGGGAAGAAAACGCTGCTCAGATTTCACAGTTTTTGTGCATATTTTCCATACTGCTGAGTTGTGGTCAGCTTGAGACTGAGCTCTCATACAGATCTGGGTCTGTATGACCCAATGCTTTGCTGAGACCTCCTGACCCAGAGAAGCCTATGTAGGCCAAGGATCTCCTCTCCTGGAACAAGATGGAGATGACTCTCTGCAGACTAGGGACTGCCAGGAAGGAAGGATAACTCTCCAGTTATTCTGTGGGGAAGGGTCTCTGTCGTTAGCCTCTGGCAGACCTTGGGCACAGAAGGTCTGTAAAATAAAGCAAGAACTGAAAAGATTTGGGTTTAGTGGTTTGGTTAGGAAAATTTTAAAGATTATACTGAGAGCAATGGGTGGTGGGACATTTACTGGGATACACATTTAGCAAAGGCCACCTGGTTAGTCAACACTAGGGGATCTGCCCATTTTGCTGGCTCTGCCCAATCAAAACTCTTAATGTACTGTAGAGGGCGATAAAGTCCCTGTAGTGCACATAAAAATGCTGGAGAAGACAGCCTGGGTTACTTCCCCCTCAGGCAAAGGCAAACCCACCTATGGGATTGCTTTAGCTCAAGGACCTGGATGCACTTGGTGGGTAATGTGAAAGAATTGGGAAGCCTGATGTGTACCTCAAGGGGATTTGATTTTGGGTGAAAATAGCCAATTAACTGAATTGTATGTTGTTAATTGTTATATAATACCGTGTGTCATCACTTCTGTGGTTGCTATATGCCATATCAACGGTATCATCCAGATTAATGAAGAATGAACTTTGATGAAACCGGGTGAAGTGCAGCGGTGATGGAACCTGAATTGGTAACATCACACACCATCTCTCCTGCCCTGGAAGACTGTTATGACAGATGGAGCCCAAAGTCACAGACTAAATGAACTCAACTGACGTTTTAGAGGCATGGCCTATAGACTAAGAGAATTATATCTATGTGTATATATCAAAAGTCAGGAAAACTGGTGGTGATTAGTTGGAATGTATTGGAAAGTGTAGGACCTGAGCATGACATAGATGGTATCGAATAAGGGGTGGATACTGTCCTGGTTTCGGCTGGGATAGAGCTAATTTTCTTCCTAGTAGCTGGCATAGTGCTGTGTTTTGGATTTAGGATGAGAATAATGTTGATAACACACTGACGTTTTAGTTGTTGCTAAGTAGTGCTTACACTAGTCAAGGACTTTTCATCTTCTCATGCCCTGCCAGCAAGAAGCTGGGAGGGGGCACAGCCAGGACAGCTGACCCAAACTGGCCACAGGGCTATTCCATACCACATGACATCACGCTCAGTATAGAAACTGGGGGGAGTTGGCCAGGGGGCAGTGATCGCTGCTCGGGGACTGGATGGGTAACGGGCAGTAGGTGGTGAGCAATCGCATGGTGCATCACTTGCTTTATATATTGTTATTGTTTTTGTTGTTGTTATTGTTATTATTATATTACTATTATTATTACTATTATTATTATTACTACTACTATTTTACTTCATTTTATTTTAGTTATTAAACTGTTCTTATGTCAGCCTAAAAGTTTTCTCACTTTTACTCCTCTGATTCCCTCCTGCATCCCACCAGGGCAGGGGGAGTGAGTGAGCGGCTGTGTGGTGCTTAGGTGCTGGCTAGGGTTAAACCACGACACAAGCCGCAGACTTGTCCGGTGTTACCCAAAGTCGTAAGTCAGAAGTGCTTCATGAGTCAAAATGCAAGGCTTTACTGATGCTGACACTGGTAGTATAGACATTTTCTATTGTAATATGAGTATACATTTAATACTCATTCTGCTCTTGAGCAACTGAGGACACCAGGCATAAGGCGTGGGGTGAATCAGACTCTAAATTGTGACAATTCCTTTTGGTCCCTTCCTTTCCCAGTCTTCCCAGATATTTTTTCTGGAATTCTTGAAAAAAAGGCTTAATATATAATTATTAAAAAAAAAAAAAAGAGAAGAGGCTAATATTAGAAAATAAATAAATCAAATTATATTAAGAAACTACTGACTGTAATTATACCATAGTTCCCTAGGCTCCTTGCATTTTGTGTCCTGCCTATTACAGCTGGGTGGGATTAGTCTCCCTGCTTGACTCTCTAGACTTGAATCCCTGAGAACTGGTGACATTGCTGGATGCCAGCAGAGCTGTCTCTATGGTGCTCCCATCAGCCAGGCCGAAGAAACCTACTTCAACCGGGCTGCCAGGAAGCACAGTAGTGCTAATTCCTGTGTGTTAGCATGCAAATTTTTCTGTATTTGTGGCCCCTGAAGCTTCTTGTCAGCCTGTTCCCAGTGAAAGTGAACGGCAAAATCTCCTCTGACTACATTTTATGGAAGGCAGTTCAAGTGTTGGGTTTGTATCTGCTTTTCTAGCGCAATGAACCCATAAAGTGGTTCATAAACATCTCCCCCTCCAGAGATGATGTGATCCTGCCTTCTGCAGTCAAAGCTCCCTAATTTAACTGAAGCTAAACCTGCAGCCCCAGTCTCAGCTCAGGCTGCAGCACAGGAGCTCTTTACTTTGGTTCTTTGCTCTACACCCCATTAAGCTTAACCTTTACCGTGCAGATCTCTTCCAGAAAAGATTCATTCTGGTCACATGACTGGAGTTTTCCATCCCAGAAAAAACAACAACAACAACAACAAAACCCCCCCAAAAAACAAAACCGAAAAAACCCCAAACTCCTCAGTCCATCCTGCCATGCTTACTGCAATAAGCAGGGGACAGTGCACACGATAGGAAGAATTAACTGCAGCATTCAGGAAGGCTACCAGTACTTACGGGCACTGTTACCGACCTCTCTTTATTTCATATCTAGAGACTTAGTTTTTGTAGTAAGGAGGTTGTAATCCCTGCTAGGGATTGCCTGGACTATAAGCATGTGCCCTCGGTTAGTTTCCTCAGTGGGCAGAGCCGGTTAAACCTTGTGGTTATAAAGGTGTGCTGTTCTTTGGAAGGAAGAGCTGTCAACATCACACCAGATGATCTGATAGTCTCAGAGAGCCTTTTAACACCCTCAGCCCCAGCAATTATTGCATTTAGCTGAATATCTGGAAAATGTCTTAGAAGTTTCCAGTAGCCAGTCATTATCGAACTGTTTCATGTCCTTTTTGGCACTGAATTAAAGCAAAGTTTGCTCAAGAATTTGCCGTGAGGGCACAGAATTTCACATGGATGAGGCTGAAATTCAGTCTCACAGACATTTCTATGTCTCTTGTTCATTTGTTTATTTTGGAACTGATCTAATTTACCACTTGATATAACAGAAGAAAAGATTTCTTTGAAAATAAGCAAGAAAAGGTAGATTTTTAAACAGAGATTTGTAAATAATTCCCATTCTAATTAATTTTTATGTCAATTGAGATCCCGGTTCCCTTCAGATCCTTTGAGAAACCCACCTCCTCTGATACAATTTATGTAGACCATTTCTATATAAAATAAGGGCCACGTGCCCTTTAACTGTCTTGGAAGTTCTAAATATTACATTCACCTGCTCTAACAGAAAGTTTTACCCTTTTTCCATGGATATACGCCCAAAACAGCTAACACTGAGATTTTAATAAGGGACCCAGAAGTTTGAACTTAAGGAGCAAATTTGATAAATAGTTCAGATTTCATAGATCTGTAAGACAGAACTGAAAACTTCTTCCCCTGTATAGGAAGGGTTGGATAAAATGTTGTATTGTCTGTGTTGGCTTCTCTGCCTCTTGTAGTAGCAGATGGTTTTCGCTGTCTGTGCCCAGGTTGCCTGACCTCAGGGTTTTTTGAATGTGAACATGGTGGGCAAGAAGGCTGAAAGTTCCCAGAGGTCTAAAAACTCCAAACAAAGCTGTTGTGAGTAATATCTCTAAATTGAGTCTCATGCTGTCCGCACTCAAGCCCACAGCAAAACCTCAGCTGATTCAGCCCAGAAGCAGACCACACATCCAGAGCTGTGACTTACTGACTGACTGTTTAGACAGAGAAATGTACAGAAATTTCCTCAGCTATATATTCTCTGACACATTTTCCAATGTGGGATCCTGCTCAAAAGTGCCAGACCCTCAGATTGAAACCAAAGCTCTATTTCTCTATTCTGGTTTGAAGCAGTTGACAGTGAATCATTTAATGGACTGGCCAAGTCCTGTTGTCATACGCCACTTTGTGGGCACGTGTCCACGTTGTTTACAAGGTTCACACATGTTTGCCACAGGTGAGAGCATCGTTTCCCTCTTTCGTGTCACTTTACAATGACCCTGTCTGCACATTTAGAGCTATTAAGCTCTTGAGGATAGTGGAAGCTACGGAGCCATTGAACAACCCCCTTTAATTCAGCAGATTAGAGAAGGGAAGGTTCAGTTTTCCAAACTTGCTGATGCAGAACATGCTGCATGTGAGTGTGTGTGTGGGAGTGACCTGTAAGGGAACAAACACACAAAATAGTGATGTGGCCAGACTGGTGCTGCTAATGAGCAGGGTGGCATTAGGTGCTGGCAGGGTGTCATGCTCAATAGGAGTGCTGGCTCCACTAATTACCAGAGGAAGAAAAGTGGCTTATGTAATCCAGTGTCACTAAGGTGAAATAATCAAAATACTTAGTCTAGAAGAGAGCACAATCCAAAGAGCCTACGGTCCCCAGCACAGCCAAGCATCTGGCCGGGCACAGGGACGATGAGGTCCTCCCTGTGCTTGCTCCTCAGCTCCTGGTGCTTCTTGACTGCAGCGCAGCACCATCCCAAACTTGCAGCAATGCCCTCAGCAAGAGGTCTCACGATCTTGAAAGAAATATTGTTCTGTCCTCAGAAAATCATGAGAAGAGAGGTATAGTCGGCCAGCCACCCTAGGGCTCAGGAGACCTAGACAAAGAAAAGTTCATTGTTTTCCCTGCCATTCATAGCCTGTGTTACCTTGGGAAGTCACTTTGGGTAAATCAGTAAGGGACAGCTATGCTTTCAAGGATGCAAGATAGGAAATATTTGAAGGCAAGAGCAGGTCTTAAAAATTGGCTTAGCTGTAGCGTTAGATACCCTTCAGGGTGGAGAAATGCATTTTTCTCCATGTGGGACCTATAATTTAACATCTGCACTAACACAGACACCAGGAGCTTCCTAAACTAGGCAGTGGTAATTCTGACACTGAGGCAGCTGGTAACCCCCTCACACTTATTCATTCAGCAAGGAGAGGGGCTGCTAGCTTCCAAGGTGGGAAGCCGCATGGAATTGCCCCTGCTGCCTGGGGTAGCTCAAACCCTGGAGCCTCCACTGCTCCCTTCTACCAGGTAGCACTCACGCTCCCTCCTGAGGTGAGGACATTGCAGAGGAAAAGGTAAGTCAATGAGCAAAGCAAGAGATGGAAGGGATCACTGCCCTTGAGCTCAGAGATTAGCATGCATTACCGGAAGGAAGCCTTAAGATTCTGCCTTTTCTCAAAGTACTAGTTACACATTTCAGAACCATTATACGGTTATGAATATGTACATATGCTCACGTTCATGGACAGAGGTGGCTATAATCCAGTTCCCCACATCTTCTCCCTTCTCTGCCACGTGAGCATCTTCAGCACTGTGCTGCAGAACTGTGCTACCTCTGTAGGTAGGTAGGATGTAAAGCCTTGAGACTCAACATGAGAGGAGGGGCTATAGCCATGTTTTTACGGAAAGCAGCTGAACCTAGGGCTCCCATGGCCTTCTGACTATTCTACCTGCTGGTGCCCTTCAAAAAGCAAGGCACTTGTGGTATTTAGAAACCTTCAGGAACAGACAGCAGCCAAACAGGGGTTTGCTGATCTGAATCTGTGAGCTTCATTCTGACAATGCAACATTTCATTCCCTACGTCTTTTCAAGATCTCCATCTTTCTGCCCAGTATTGAAGAGTGAGAGGAGAATATTTATGAGCAAACTGCAGGCCTAAATATACTGCAAGGCTGTGAAATTATAGACATTAGAATAATGAGCAAAAATACTTGACATGTAATGCCCTCTGAGTTAGGGATAAAGTAGTTAACTAAGTGATTCCTTTCCAACCAATGCAAGACCAACATTAATCATGTCTAACCATATAATTTTAGCAGATACGTTCTGGCTCCTGTCCAGCTACTGAAAAGCTTAACCGCATTATAACCACATTTTGATTATCTGTTGCTTAGGGAATCAGCTGCAGGCCTCCCGAAGGCACAAGGAAAACGTGAATGAACGCCGTCAGTATCCTGGCAGGTACCGTCTTTCTTCTAAAAGCACATTAAGAACGATGGCAGAGATCTCCATCTCTCTTGGATGCATCCTTTCTCCTGGAGCAGGCATCTTCTCCAGCTGCTGCTTCTGCCCCAGCCAGCTCTGTGCTAGTCTGCTAGTCCTGGAGCAAGGAGATGGTACCATTTCTGCCAAGTCCACAACAAAAGCTGTTGATTTGGGAAGACACATCACTGCTTGTGTGCTTGTAGGAGGGGCAGCAAGTTGTTAGAGATCCATGTTTACGGCTGAGTAACAAATTGTTCGGTAGGCAGTATGGCATTAAGGAGTTAATCAGCAGCGAGGCAGAGATTAATGTCTAATTGTAGCAACTCCCGGTAGTTTAATTTGCTTCCCTTGGCCTAGTGACAGTGTGAAACCATCAGCTGGATCTGTGTGAAGCCTGCTCCACCCAAATCGGGCTGGTGTCAACCAGAAAGTGCCTGCCAATCTGCCTGTCCTGCCTCCCTGCGTGCACAGAAAAGAAGAAATTGTGTACAACTCTCCCACTCCTAATCTCCAACTCCTAAGCTCCTCTGCACTGAGGGAATTATCCATTATTATACCCTTGATGGAAGCTGCCATCTCCTCAAATTGGTTAGGCACGTTCACGCGCTGAAGAAAAAACAGCTGAACAATTGGAGATTAGTTTCTGTCTCCTTTTGTTGGAGCCGTGTTCACAGTGCGCGGCCTTGGCCCCCATGCGGGAGGGAGAACAGGATCAAAGGGATTATTACAAAAAATTGCAACTCTGCACTGAAATACTGATTCCTTGCCTCGGTTTTCTGTCAGTCACACACCACTGCCCTAACTCTGGAGTTAGACCAGACTCAGGGAAAGAACAGGGTGACCTGCATTTGGCACTGCGGATTAGTTTTGTACCTGCACATCTCTTGGAAAAAGACTTGCAGAAATGTGTCCACTGTAGCACCTTTCTTTCAAAAAGAATCCAGTATCACCACCTGGTACCATTTCTCACCTCTCCACACAGCCCAGGTCCTAATAAAGGAGCTGGTTTACAGCATACCACAGCAGTGCACAGCTACTGGGAAAGTACCTGTATGTTGCATTAGCAGCAACAGCAACAGTGGTTGAACCTGCAGGGAAACTTCCAGTAGGCTGGGTGAAGAGACCCAGGTTGGAATTTGGCAAAAAATCTGGATTATTTCCTTTACCTTAAGGAACATATAAGGGAGACCCTTATGGCTTACGCTGCATGAAAAACCACGGTCTCCCTAATATGGTAAAATCAGACATTCACCAAAGTAATTTGAATTACTTTTCCTCATGCAAGGCCTTGTCTGCTTTAGGAGAGCGTCCCCGCCAGCCTTACTTCTCATGATGATGCTTGCTAGAGAAATAATTACTTCGGGCTCCCAGCTCAGAGTCCGCAACGTTAGCTACCATGCAAAAGCGCAGAGAATATTTATGAGCGAACTGCAGGCGTGAATACACCAAAAGGCTGTGAACTTGGCTGTGAACTTACGGGCACGCTGGCACGCACACGGTGACCCCAAGCCGTCGCAGTGAGGCACTTAGGTGGTGAGCTGCGCTTCGTGGGTGTCACAGGCCGCAGCAAGCGCCGTCTTCAGCCTTTGCTGAAATAGTTACTGAATGAGAGGTTCTGGGTGATACCATGGGGAGTTTTGCCCTGCGAAATGACAGGCTTTTTTTTTTTTTTTTTTTTATTGATACGAGATAACCAGTCTTGTTTTGTGCCTGTTTCTTTTTAGGTGATAGAGACGGGGTGCTTCTGTTGCAAGCGTGAGACCCCAGGGACTAAAAAACATCTGGAGCGACTGCACATAAAAATCAGAACATGCCTGAGCTGGCCACCTGTCTTTGATACTACACGGTGCCATAGCGGAGAGATGGCAATTATTTTTTTTTTTCCATCTTGGGACTTAAGCTGTGACTGCTTACTCCGGCCTGTGCCGTGACAGTCAGCAAACCTTTACTTCCAAGACAGAAGCAAGCTGCCATCCAAAAAGGAGGGATGGGCTGGGCAGGGCCTGGGGGAGAATGTTTCCGTGGCCAAGGGGAAGGAGGGAAGCAGGAGCCTGAGTCCATCAGTCCTGCCGGGCAGGAGCCCGGTGCTGGTGGCTCTCCGGGTGGCGGAGTCTCCCGGTCCGCGGAGACGCTGGCAGGCCCCCAGCTCATCCTCCCTCTTTGCACCCACCCGGGACTGGGAGCTCCACCTCGTTCTCCGGCAGTAATGAAAGAGCTAAGCGCTGACTTGCCCAGCGGGCCTCCACCTGAGGTGAATGGCTGCCGCCCCCCCCGCTTACACCGCCGCTCCGCTCCCATCCGGCGGTTCTTCCTGGAGAGGAGAGCGCCGGCCTGGCTCTGCGGCGAGGGCGGAGCGGCGTTTACCTGCGAGCACTCAGTGCGGAGTGAAATGGCTTCTCGGGCTGCTGCTGCTGCCCCCTCCGCCCCGGGACCGCCCCCGCCGGGACCGACCCCGCCGCCCCGGGGCTACCCTTTCCGCCTGGGACNCCGGGCCGGGCCGGGCCGGGCCTCGCCGGCCTCGCCCGTCTGAGAAGCAAGGCCAATACAGAACAAACGCTGATAACCGCCGTTTCGCTTTGGGCAACCAGGCGCCTGAGTACTTGCCCCAGGCTGGGGATTTCTCACGGCCGTAAGAAACTCCGCGGAGCTTTTAATTTTTCCGTGAAGTGTTAAACCACGAGAGGGGACAGGCCGGGAAACTCCTGTTGGCCGAGCCCTACGGTAGCTGGGGCGTCTGGTAGCCATCCCTGGCCCGGCAGCGGTCAGCCTCGGTGTGCCTGGGGCAGGAGGAGCTCTGCTGCCCGCGGTACCCGGGTGGGCAGCTGGAGCAGCCCGCCGGGCATCCACGGTGCTCTTGAACGACAGTCGGAAAGCCCAGCTTCACACTCTTCGTCTTCCTAGGAGAAGGAATTAGCAGCAGCCAGGCAGCAGCTTTTGCCGNAAGTTGAGATGGCCAAGTGGGCTCTTCAAGTCAGACCTCAACACTAACCCTTATGTGCTGAACAAGGAGGAAGGGAGTTTTCTTGCTTGTGCACCCTCGTTCTCTTGGTCTCTCTTTACTTGTCAGCGCTATTTGCTTTTGAAAACTGTAGGGAATAAACAAGAATTAACCACTAGATGGCTCTATTCAGTAACAAAAGGCCACACATACATTCTTATCCTGCTATAATCCGTACTAAAGATGTATTACTATTTTTTTTTTATAATCTCAATCAGCCTTTTCATGGACAAATTCATGTGGATGGGCCAAAGAGGCAGGAAAACCCACCCTGACCAAGGCTATTTGGTATATAAACAATCTTGGTTATTCTGTGTATTGTTAGTTGGGCTACTCCAGATAAGGACGACTGTGGGGTGCAGTGCAGTGCAGAGTTTTGTGCAGTAACTCTTCACAAAAGCAGCCTGAACAGGATAACTTGGTCAACACCAGGCCTGAGCGTGTAGGTCCTGAGCTGTCCTCTAGTGCTAGACCGAGCTTAATTCTAATGGAGGCCAAGGATGACATTTCCTGCCGGGACTATAGGGAGGTGCTCCTGCTTCAGTTTGAGATGTTGCAAGAAGTCCCACATGGAATACTGGTCAGTCTATGCCTGTACGGGGCATGTTTTTGGATGGCAGAGGAAGGGTAAAGCAAAATTAGCACATCTCTGCCCCTTCCCACAAAGGAGAAGTCCACAGACACCAAAAGAGGACTGTGGTGGGTTAACCATGGCTAACAGCCAAATGCCCACCCAGCTGCTCACTCCTTCCTTCCCCCCATCCCCCTCCTCTAGTAGGACAGAGGGAGAAAATCGAATGAGAACATCAGGGGCCAAGATAAGACAGGGACAGTGCTTGCCAATTACTGTTGCAGGCAAAATAGACTCAATTGGGGAAAATCAATGTATTTTATTGCCAATTAAAATAGATTTGGTTAGTGAGAAACAAAAGGAAGAACATTAAAACAATACCTTTCTTATCCTCCCCTCTTTTCCAGGTTCAACTTCACTCTTTCAGTCCAGACTCTTCTACCTGCCCCAAGTGGTGCAAGGAAGGAGACCTTGTATACTGACCAAGGTATGGTCAGTACGTAGTGTTTCTCTCTGCCGCTCCTTCCTCCTTACACTTTTCCTCTGCTCCAGTGTGAATTACCCATTGACTGCAGTTACCATCAGGAAAAAAAAATGCTTCGGTGTGGGCTCTCCACAGGCTGTAGTCCTTCAGGAATATCCATCTGGTCCAGCATGGGTCCTCCGTGGGCTGCAGAGTTTATCTGCTCTGCTATGAAACACCTCCTCCTCCTCTTCCTTCTTTCTCTGACCTTGGTCTTCCCTCTGTTGCTTCTCAGTCTTTTTTCCTTCCTCCTCAGTCTCAGAGGACCCTACTTGGCTTTGAGCCTTCTTTCAATGATCAGCTGAGAAGGGCCGGCCCTTGGGTGCACTGGGAAGGACATCCAAGTAGCTGTTAGCCTCCAGCATTTCTGCTATGTTGGTAGCAGCTTGGGCACATGTAACCTTTCTTCAGCATCTCAGAGAGGATGTGCAGAAGTAGTGGACTGACAGCCCCAGGCTTTTGTAAAAGCCTGGCAAAGCCATGGCACGCAAAGCAGGAGCTCCAAGCATCACACCAGCAGGAGCTAGCTGCAGAGCTCATGAGAGGCATGATCTGGGCCAGTGGGGAGGTTCCCCACAGCTGCTGGTTGACCATACTTGCTGGTGATGGTCCTGAGTTCATCCAGCATTTATAATGGAGCAAGGGAGCTGACGGACGTGGTGTCTGTTAGTGAGGTCCCACTGATCAGCTGATGGCTATAAGGTGCCTCTTTTTTGTCTTTCATGGGATCCCCTGTGTGTATGCTTTAGCAGACAGTGATCAAGCATACTTTTTAATGCATGGTTTTACAATGCAAAGGCTAGGCTTGTGTCCTGAAATGTCAAAGAGGTCTAGTTGTCCATATGTTTGTTTATTACACTTCTGTGGACATGAGTAAACCAGAAAGGTACCTTTTTTGTATTTTGTCTCAGTAATCGCAGGTTGACCATTGTCAGCTTTACCAATCTGCCATGTGTCAAGGGGTGGCTGACGTGCATCTTTTGCTATCTCTAGTCATAGATTAAATAAAAAATAAATAAAAAATGGCATAATAAATAAAAATAAAAATAAAATGGCAGGCCAGCCCTGTGAAGGTCTCTCCACCTCTACAGACAGCTCCGTAGGTCTGTTTGCTCCACCACAACAGAAAAGGCAGCTGTGGGTAAGTCCACGTGTCTGAATGGGACTTCATGAGCCACAGGATACATCTGATGAGGGCATTATGGGGTTAGTTAGTGTGATGGAAGGGTGTCGTCAAAGGTGCCAGAAAGATTTGTGTGCTGTGTATCATTTCAGACAGGACCTCAAGTGGGTGCTTAGGGAAAGAAGAGAAGGGCTTGCAATGTGGATGTGGTTGGTGCATCCACACTAGCTCCTGTGAAATCTCGGAATGTAGTTTTATTAGCTTCACTGGTGTATTATCTCTTCTCCACAGGATAGCTAGTGACTCATGCTTAGAGAATGACAGCAAACTTTTGTTTTTGGAGAAAAGGAAAAATGAGCTCTGTCAACAGCAAAGGTATTGCTGTGGTCATTTAGGCTTACAGAGAAAGTCAGAGACGAGAGACCTCTGGTCACTGCAACCTAGAAAGTAAAACTTTAATGCAGTTAAGTTGTTCATACTTAGCAAATCTTTGAAATGCCTCTGAATGTTAATTATACTGTGACAATCCCATCAGGCCCTGGGCTCTATCTGGCATCTAAATTAGGACCTTAATAAACCTAAAACATCTGCAGTGAAACTTGAAATGATGCAATGATTTCAGTGGATCAGGAAGATAGAAAGTTAAGACCAATGAAAACGAAATTGTGTGCCTACTGCATAGGTGAGTTACTTACAGGTCAGTTATTTCAATGGTTCCCAATGTCTTGGCAGCACGTCCACACTGCTTTGAGCTGACCACAAACACAGCATGAGGCACAGCACCCCAGGGCAGAGGAGGTGGCCGCTGGGTAGGGATCATGCCTCCCAAGCAGGGTCATAAATTCCAACAGTCCCACTCAGCTGTAACACAGTCCAGGCAGAACACTAATGCAACAGCCCCGGACAGGGTGAGGATAAGAACCCCAGTATGCTACATGACTGCAGCAAGGTGCTGCCATCCAGCAACCTCTGACAGTGTTTTCCTCTGCCATTTGTTTGTCAGGAATGAACAGAAAATGTACTCCTTTCTTCTAAGTGCTTTTCCATCTCCTGATACCTACTGGGGGTGTGTGAAAGCAGAGGCGCTTTCTAATGTCTTAGCCAGTGTGGATTTCCGTGCCCTGGAACATCCACTTTTACCCTTTCACATAAATGCAGTCATCTTCCTGAAGGGAAATAAATGCTACTTTTGCATTTTTAGGCGTGGTGTATGCATGGATATAGGTACTTAGCTTTAGTCTGCCATATTTGAAAATGTTGATCCAATCTGTAAAGGAGTAGGAAACATTGTATATTGAACATTGTTTTGTTTCTTTTACCATGTAGAAATTAAATTGTTATGTTAAAAATATTTAAGAAAGCAAATTAAAGATCAATAAAAGGGGCTGAAGATTTTCTTCTGTAAAGGATTTTGAAATTTTTGAAACCTGAATCTTGAACTTGTCACCAAAGAACGCTAGACAAGTGATAACAATTCAGCAAAATAAATCTAGACCTGCAATTAGTCTAACTTGGACTCACACAGGAATTTCACTTTAACAAAAAACAGTAGTTTCAGTCTTCTTTTTTTTTTTTTAAATGAGAAATTTAAGCAGATCACCTGATTATGTCAGGAATTTCTCATTTCCTCTGAAATAGTATTTTGGCAGAACTGACGTGACATTGTGAAATATCGCTTTGATAGCACTGCTTTTTTTTCAGTTCAGAAGTGTTCTGTCAGGTTTTTTCCAACCACTTTGGATGTGACTAGCTTTTATAAAGCATTTTCTTCCTGACAATATCATTACAATATCCAGGCTGATTTCACAGGTAGAATGTGGAAACCTGGCCTCACAGACAAGCAAGAGGAAAATCGGTCACTGTCTTCAGTACAGCAAGTTTTTTCCACCTACGGTATCTGGACCTTTCTCATTCTTGGCCAGGCAATTAAATTACTTGTTTTAAGGATTTTTTTCCCCCCTGTAGAGCAGCTTTTTTGCTTCTGCATAGATTAGAGAAGAGTAATTTTTTAAAATAGAAAAGTTTTAACAGTTTCTTGTACATTTAAAATGTGAAAATCATGGGTTCATCTTAGGAGAGGAGCAGAAGTTCAAGGCAATCCTGCCTGATCTGAAGCAATGCTGCATCCCAGTTACCAAGCATTATGGCGAGTGCCCAGTGTTAGGAAGTCTTTGCTTCTGTATCTATAACTGATAAAATCTTTTCAATAGATTCCCCTTTCTTGCCATAAAACAGTGAAATGTAAGCACTCAGTAAAGCACTGAGTTAATCACTGGGGTATCCTGGAAGAGTAGTGTGGCACCAAAAAAATTCTCAGCCCAGTTAGGCTGTGTTCCTGGTTACTGTCACTCGTGAGGACTCTGATATGCACTGACAGGGGTTAAGAAGAAACAGTGATGGAGAACGGCAGGCAGGTCAGGCAATAGCTACTGAAATAACTGGCCCACAAGGAGGGACTGGTGTATCGCGTTGACCATGACAATTGTCATCAAGATCTTAGAGCAAATACCCAGGCAAAGAGTGGAGTTGTTTTTTCTACACCTTTTCACTGCTCCAGCAGTGAGATTTGAATTTAGATTATTAGCTACTATATTCAAAACGAAACTACTGGGGTCAGCTGAGAGTGTCTGAGATGAGATTTAGCTGAGGCTTAAGTAGTTTAATCAAATTTTTACCTTCATCTTAGCCTTTCGCTAAGAGGAAGGCTCTTTCTCCAGGGTATACCACGTGAAACTGGTGACTGCAAATTTATTTACAAGACTTCAGAAAAATGGTGCAAAATCTTTCTTTTACAATTTTTATTAATGTCATGGCAATAGAAATCAGTATAAATTTCAGATGATGCAAATAAGGAATTACACAAGCATACCCTAGAGACTTCTCTTACGCTGAGTGGTGATTTATTTATTAACTTTTTGTCCATTTATGTCGACTGCCAGTAAGTCTCTGGAGTTCTGTTCGTTGTTTCTAATAACAGGACCAGGACTCATGCAAATTCAGAGAAAATACGTGGTTGCAGCTTTCTAAAATGAGGAAATGAGGGTTCTCTTAACAGACCATCAAGCTAATCTTGCATCTCTGTTTAGTCAGTCCTTGATGAAACTAGCCATTGTGATGCCAAACAGAAAGTGAGTTGTGATTATGAACCTCTCTGTAGAGCTTGTCAGCTATGAGCCTAGCTCTGACCATCTTCTTCTCTTACAGAAACATCATACCTTCAAGAGATGATGGTGGTTTTTGTTTGCTGCACCAGCACTAGGAGGCAGGATTATGTATGTATATATAATATATACTTTTATAGAATCTCTCAAACACATGATCTAGTATATGAAAAAGTTATGCAGAGCAGCATTACTAGGAATGCTATTAAAAAAGTCCAACAACTGAAGCACTGATAGGTAAAACGATTTGTCTAGGTTATATAGGAAATTGTGGGACAGTCAAGAACTGCCTCGAATCCCACCAAACCCACAAAATCATCTTACAGACAGGCCTCTAGAAAGGATTCATCTAAATGCTGGGTAGTGGAAATTGAACTCCAGTGCTCTTGTTTCCTCTCTTCACATAATTAATACTTTGTTCACCTTTTCCTGCTTTCTCTATGTGGCTGGAAGTAGTGCATGTGCTGCAGCAGCTGTACCTTGCTCCTCGTGGGTACATACAATTTGTTCTGCATACCTTTAGCAGCTGTCATGAATGCCCATCAGCAAACATTCGTATGAAGTTGTTGTTATTATTATTATTTAGTTAAACATGTGATGCAAAACGTCAAGGATGAACACTGATGAAGAAACAAGCTGCCAGATACTGATTCAAAAGGCTCAGGACTGCTCATCTGGAACCCAGGGCACCACGAGGTCAAGTACTTCCCCTTATTCAACCACACACAATACCCCTGGCTGCTCTGTATTTTTAGTTTCAAGCATTTTCTATTTTTGGTACCAGATTGTTCCACCAACAATCAAGGTATAAGAAGAGCTTTGAAGTGAGGAGCTGCCAGGAAGCTTTGCTGGAACGCTTGCAGTGCTAATCCAGACACTGATGTACCTCTTGCACTCAGATTTGAAGGGACAACAATGGAAGATTTCAAGCTGCAGGCAAAGCCATGTCAGTTCTGTACGGTTTTCTGTAAGCTGATGGAGGTGACACCTTCCTCAGGAAAAGGATGCCAAGTAGTAAAAACACAGGTAGAGAGACAGCGTGTAGCAGTGGGATTTTCTAAGGCCTTTATGGGAGAACTGGAGCATGTTGATGAGCAGCATCTTGCCTGGCTGGTGGTGCCCCTTGGGACAGTAAGAATATTAATGGCTGTTTGGGTCACTTTCAGTCTCAACACTGAAATTTGCATGAAGTTTAAGAAAAGATTCTTCTCTGATCTTCTCTTTTTGCAGTTTTAATCAATGAACGGGTATGCTTAGGTAGACAGACCTTCCTCTGCTATGCTGGTACCTCAGCCCTCAGAGTGATGGGTTTGAACCTGAGAACCTCCAAGTGACACTGGTCACTGGGAAAGCTGTCACCGACTATCTGCCTCCTTCAAGCTGACAACAATGCAGTCTATAAATAAAGTGCTCAGGCAAGTACGGGTTGTTTACCTGATTCATCTGAAATGCATCATCCCTCTTTTTTGCTTTTAGAAAGAAACATGGATCAAATTTCTCATGAAGCTCTGAAGAGTGAGCTATAGCCCACATAGCTATGTCTTGCCCATTGCTGTGGTATTTGAATATTTTATTGGACTCTGTAGTGCATGACTGTCAACTCCTGAAGCTTGTGGTGTTTTTCTCTACCTTCAACAGACACCGGAGAGACCAGGAGACATTTGGATCTCCTTTTATAAAATGGAGGGGACTCAGAGAAAATTATTAAAGAGGGAGGAAACATGTACAAATAGTAGCTATGTAACTCCTCAAGCCAAAAAAAAAAAAAAAAGGAAAAAAAAGCATAGAAGCATAGTTTAATGGCAGGAAGTGGTTCTTCAGGGAACAATTCTTCCAAGGTCTTGTGCCATTTTTAACGTTGATCACCTCAGCAGAGCACAGCAGCTCTTGAAGGACCCATGTGGGCTGCAGGCTCCATGGGACATGTGCGGGCACGCTGCTGGTTGGTCTGAGTAAGGAGGGACAGCTGACCCAAACTGGCCAAAGGGCTATTCCATATGATGTCATGCTCAGTATAGAAACTGGGGGGAGTTGGCTGGGGGGCAGCCGTCGCTGCTCGGGGCCTGGCTGGGCATTGGTCAGTGGGTGGTGAGCAATTGCATTGTGCATCACTTGTTTTGTATATTCCTTTATCATTTTGACTATTATTTTCTCTTTTTCCTCTGTCCTAATAAAGTGCCTTTATCTCAACCCACAGGTTTTACTTTTTTTCCCCCGGGTCTCTCCCCCATCCCACCAGGGGCAGGGGGGGGGGGGAGCGAGCGGCTGTGTGGGGCTTGGTTGCCGACTGGAGTTAAACCAAAACAGGGCACCTGCATGCCTCTGGGGAGGTGATGCCTCAGAAAAGGTAGGTATAGAAGATGTCTGTAGAGGATTACAGATGACTAGATTGTTTCTCTGGGAAGTCTAAATAATATTTTTTCTTTCATTGCCCATTAGGTAGCATTGTCCCATGCTTTTGTTATGGTTAGAAATAAAACCTCATCTTGTGCCAGGGCAGCTGCAGGGCTGGTTGTTCTGGCTAGCAAGAGGCAAGGTGAGGCTGTACACACACATTGCATTCTCCGTAACACGGATGGTGCAATCGGACGGTGCGAGAGCCAGCCCTGCCTTGACCAGCTGAGATGGAGCCCCTTCAGTCTGTCCCAGGTGCGATGAGGAGATGGACGCAGCTTGCTTGGGGCCAGCCATTCCTGAGGCCTTCCCACTGCTCTCCCCAGAAGATAAGCATATCTTCAGCCCTTTCCGCTGAAAAAAACTGCAGAGAAAAAGTGCAAATAGCTCAGCACAAAGCCCAAAGCCTGGGTGTGCTCCCAAGCACAGGGTGAATAAAAGATCCTCACAGCTGGGTAGGCTGCTAATCACTTGGTGGAAACATTTCTTAATTATGCAACAGGCAGCCTTAAATAACCTCCTAGAAAAAAATCAAAGATTCTTCCCTCTTGATGCGATATCTTCTTAAAGAGGCAGAGAAGCACTGAGAGGCAGCAGAGACAGGCAGCCACCGTGAAGTACTGTGGGCTTCACAGAGCGGCTGTGGTGCAAGGGGTAGGCCAACAAGAATCGTATGCTGGAAAGCCAGGCATTTGGGGCAGACTGGGATGGTTGCTGGTCACGGAGCAACGTGCTTGTTTGCAGAGGGGAAGATGAAATGCAGCAGGCAGACAGGCAGGCCGTTGGCCAAGCAGGCAGGAGGAGGCTGTGAGAAGCAAGGGGGAGGCAAAAAATGGCTAAAAGAGGAACTGGGAAGGAGAATCTACCCACAGGGAAACTTTTCTCAGCCGGCATTGTGACAGCACTCTCACTGCATGACAGCAGCTGTGCTGGCCACAGGCACTGCCCTGATGTCCTGGCTAACTTGGGGTGCTCAGCACACCCAGCCCTGACCCAGTACGGGCAGGCAGCAACAAGCCTCTGCAACTGGACAGCACAAAGGTGGAGACAATCGGGACGCCAGAGCAGATGGGAAACCATGCATGCAGCAAAGCTGTGGAGATCCGCCAGCGCCTGGAAGATGGTGGAGTAATGGCAACTGAAGGCACTCATTGTTTGAGGACATCAGATGAGTGTGCATGATGTGCTCCTCCAGCCAAAGGCCTGATTCCCATCTGACATCTTCTGGCAGCAATCACTTTTGAAATGGATGGAAGTACCTGTGACATTCTGGACAAATATGTCAATATTTTCATGTTGCTTGGAGAGATGTGGCTGGAGATAAGAGCTGTGTTTAAAACAACTCATCCTGAACTGAAATAAAGAAAAACTGAGACTTATGTACAAGCATTCACACCTAGGGTACATAAACATGTGTGAAAAGCACCTAGATGAAGTGTGGATGAAAAGAACCTAGATGAGGAACAAGAACTATTTTCACATGGGAAAGGAAGAGGTTGCATGAATCATGATATGCTTCCAACTTCGATTTTAGAGTAGTGAGGTTTTAGGGAGGAGAGATAGCATCTAAGAGTTAGCAGAATTTGTTTTTGTGGAAAACCTATACTTTGAGCAACAACAAAAAATTTAAGTGACAGAAGTCAGAATAAACCACTTTGTTTAGCAAAACAGCTGCATGATCTGCCAAACCCTGTCTTGTGATGAGAAGCCACATGAAATCTGTGCAGATAAGCCATCACCAGTGGCTAGTTTCCCCTGTGTCTCACTGACAAGGGGTGGGGAGGTGTATGCGTAACTAACACTCAGGGGAAAAGTAGGGGACATCTGTTGAAGTAATCCCTCATTACTCTCAAGTGGGTATTGATCAAATGAAATCAGATATTCTTTTGTATTCTTATTCCTCTGGATAGCAGAATCTGGAGATGGTCCAAGCAGAAGTAGCAGAGGAGCTACTAGGTGCCCTGGTGGCACAGCATCTTACCCACCGCTGCATGCCTGGAGGGGCGGAGGAGGTGGGACAGGGGGAGACCTCCTGCTGAGATGGAGAGGTGGGGAGACCCACCGCACTGCCAGTGGGCATAGAGGACAGACTCATGCAGTCTGGGTGAGTATTTAAGGGTGAATTTTTTTGTTAAGATTTTCACATGTGGCCTTTGATTAAGCTAGAAGTAGGAGGACAAAAATGAACCTTTGAACGTTGGAAAAAATCACCTGTCATTTGTTCGGCAAACTCAGGTTTTTCTGTGACTGTGCAAGAGAAGTTTCTGGGTGTGGTGTGACTTATCTTTTCCTGTTTCTCACTGTTATTCAGTGAGATGCTTTTTTTTTAATTGCAGTTATCCTCACATGATAGACTTTGTTCTGGTGACAAGATAAATAATGTTGTAAGCAAAACCTCATTTTCCTCTCACTGGTTTCTTTGGTTAAGCAACTTAGGTTAGTTATGGAAGAAAGCAAGGTACGATGTAAATATACCTTGTTCTTTTTATCCAGCCTTTCAGTAATATTGCAATGTGCCAGGTAAGGACTTAATGCTCAGGTTTTGACATTATGTATTGCAAAAAGCTTATGTTGTTTTGACAGAGATAATTTTACAGTTACAAGCTGCAGTGTTAAAACAAAAGAAAACAACAAAATTCTGTGCTTTCTCTTTCTTCACCCTGATCACAATTTTTTGGGAAAAATTAGTTACACAAAATTTTTCCTCTCAAATTTGTAATTGCAGTTCCCTTGAAGTTTCAAAGCCTGGAAATATTTAGAGCACAGATACCCTAGTTCATTTGCTGTGAGCAAGGCCAAGCACAGTTTTGCACATTGGTCTGTCCCGAGCAACTGTTGTATAAACACGTCTGTGCACACTCGTGCCTCCAGCTCTCTAGAGAATCATTCTGAGAGAAGCCAAGATGAATGAACCAGAATTTAATGGCAAAAAAAGCTGTGTCCTTGTGGGTGACTGGGGTGGTGTCGCAGTTAGAAACTCACACCTAGCTCACGCTTCACGGCACAGTTTGAGTAGGGGTGAATGGCTGGGCCAGGCAGGACACACACCGCTGAGGTGTTCCTTCCTCCCATGCTGGAAACACACTTGTCTGCAGGCTTCCTGAGACATTTGCTTTCAAAAATCACAGAAAATGTGGCAAAACCTGAAAAAAACAGATTCTGCTAGTCTGTGTTTATGGAAGCAGCAGACAAAGAGATTTCAAGGGGTTTTGCCACACATCCTAAAGACTCTGGGCTGTATTTTGTGTAGTGTGGGGGCAACTGATGGAGGCTGCGTTGAGCTTGGGGTGAAAATAAGCTGTAATGAGCTGACTTCCCCGGCTTCCCACATTGCCTTAGTCATGCTGGAGAGCCCAAGGGGAACAATCCGGCTTCTGCTGCTGCAGACTGCCCAGGGTATTGCTGGGCAGGGATGGATGCCCTGACCTGCGTGAGTGCCCTGCCGGG
Source organism: Scopus umbretta (assembly GCA_013400535.1). Classification (NCBI taxonomy): domain Eukaryota; kingdom Metazoa; phylum Chordata; class Aves; order Pelecaniformes; family Scopidae; genus Scopus; species Scopus umbretta. Next base: position 10,333 of record VZTL01056548.1, on the reverse strand, counting down.
AACCACCTTAGTTTAAAAACACGCGGACCTCAGGGTAAAGCAGCAGTGCTGGTGTTTGTTGGCATACAAAATACATAGAGAGGAGGAAAGAAATGGAAATTCTGCCAAAGGTGAGGCGGCCAGGCGCCTGCTGCACAGCGGCGTGCTGCCGCTCTCCCAGCACCACCAGACTGCCCGAGCACCTGGACACTGGTGTGAGCCCCTGGCTGGTTCACCCAGCCTGCGCCCACCAGCCTGCACCTGAGAGTCAGCTGGTGACATTCTTCTTGGTAATTAACTCTTTTTAAAGAGGCAACACGGTAATCTCCTGCAGTCACAAATGGGAAACCCCCTCTTTGCAAATGACCTTGTAAAAGTACCATTAAGATTCTCTCCAGACAGAGCTTCCAGAGAGAAAAATTCCTCTTCAGACCTATCAGACCTGAATCTGTTGGAGAAAAACGGTCCTGAGGTGTCCTCAGTCCTGCAAGTTGCAACCTGAAGTCCTTGGAGCCAAAAGGGGCAGGGAAATCCAACATAAAGGACGTCTCTCTTGAGAAAAGGCCTGAACAGGCTTTCCTTGGGTTATCTCCAAAGGCAGCTCCAACATCAGCCCACCACTGAGTGGGGCCAGGACCCCCAGAAAAAGAAATAACCCCTGTACAACAACGGTTTTTCATTTCTCCTTTGGGGATGGACTACCCTGTGCTCTATCCAGGTGAGCTGCCACATGTCTCACTTGCCCTGTGGCAACACCGAACCTGGGATCCTGTCAGAAAAGACTGCTGATGGGACACATGACATTTAAACAGAGCCTGAATCCAGGCTAAGCTGACTTGTGAAGGGGCTTGGAGCTGGGCAAGGGGGACCCAGCAACCTACCCCAGGAGGTGGCAAGCATAGACAAGTGTAGGTGTGGTTATGCTGACCTCTAGTCACCACAAAGCACCCCATAGCATAGAGGCTGATGATACTGTCTACTATAAATATGTCATTTTTCATTTCTTTTAGTTAGAAAAATAAAATGTCTCAATTCTTCATAAGCTTTTTTTTTCCTGAATATAAACTAATCTGAGAGCTATTTAATTCTCACTTACATGGTGCTTTTTATTTTGATAGCAAATATATTTCTAAGTTCTTTTACTTGTGTCCCTATGTAAATCTTGGTACAAATATGTGAATTACAGTTTCTTAAGTTAACACTTTCCTCTTGAAAGTTTTCACTAACCTGATGGAGGAAACCAATAGCACATTGTTTTCTCTTATCTGATATAGGAAAATTTTTTTTTTGCTTGTGTTTGCAGTTTGTTTAGCCCTTGTATAACTCAGCAATTGAGTAGAATTAAAAATAAGGAACATGCCATTTTCCAGACTGTGGGACCAAAGGGTCATTTCCTCAGTTGTGCTGGAGCAGCTCTGTAGCCAGAGTATGGCAGTGGAGCTGGGTGTGTGGTACAGACACGTAGGAGTAGGGAACTTTTTGCATTGCCCCATAATGCCAAAACTTGACGGTTGAACTCTAACCCAGCACCCTGTGTGTCATCCATTTGTTCTTTTGACATCTGACTTGTTTACAGCATGAACACTTCTCTCCCACATACAGGGATTGAAACTCCCCAAAGTCTAGCACCAGATGCCAGAAGATAGGGTGGTTTACCTGTTTTGAACGGATGGTAGGTAAAAAATTTTACCTGGTATGAAACTTATTCAAGGGTTTGACTTTGCTTATTTTTTGTGTGGATTAGATGAGAACACAGGGGCTACTAAAGATTAATGATGCTGACTCTAATGGAGAGCCATTACAGTGTAGGTTATCTCCCTAGGTCAATTTTTGTCTCAAGTCAAATGTTTCTTGCAGTTCAAAACTGACAGCCAATGGGTTGTATAAAATGATTAGATCTTTTCAAAGGAATTCTACTTTATCAAAATAGAACATGAACATTTGTAGAAGGATGAATTTAGGAATATTTTGGACATCTTCCCAAGTCCAAGTTGCACTCACACCAAGGGAAAATCAGAGGTTGGCAAATCTAAAGGCAATAAAGAATTTTTTTATCATCAAATTATTCTCAGCAGTAGTAAATATCTCCTCTGGAAACAATAAAATTCTAAACACAGAGGGAAAAAATGTTCAGTAAACATCCACCAGGATGTCTATATCTAACATTTCCCTTAAATATTAACATAATAGAAAGTATTGTTCTTATGTGATACAAGTAAATAACATCATTTCTTCCTGAATGCAACTTACACCCACAAATCCTACAACTTGAAGAAGAAGGAAAACAACCAGTGCTATTCTATATTAATTATTAGAAAACAAAGCTTCTTAAATAAACCTGATTCCATGCTTTGCTGATGTCAATTACTAGCCTGGTTGATAAAAGCATTACATAGACTTTTGTGAGGTATTTGTTTCAGTACTGTAAATGTTTGGACAGAAAAATCTAGTGACTCTTGCTGGCAAAACCCGATACCCATTAAACTGAGAACTGACGCCCCAGCAGAATTACAAATCGGTTGGCAATAAGAAATCTTCAGCACATGACTTCTCCAGCTATTTTCTGCAGAGATCAGTGCCAGATTTTATCTCATTCTACATTTTCATCTGTGGCCAGGAAGAAAATATTAAGTCATTACTGATAAAAAACAAAGATGACAGGAAGACTGGGAAAACGGTAAAAACAGAGGAGACAGAGGAGTCAGACAGTGTAAACTAGATGGATTAGCAAACTAGACCTACTGAAACAAATGCACTTTAATACAAATAAATACAAGGTGAGGTATTCTATCCTGAGAACAACAATGAGGGTAGAGGGCACAGTGGGCAAATAGCTCAATATGAGTTCACAGTTCATTACAAGCATAAAAGGGAATGATGTAATTCATGGATGTATAAGCAAGCTAGGAGAAGAGGTGATTCTTGCCCCTGTATTTCTCATTGCTGAGATTTTTTCCCATGCTAGCAATTTTAAGTCTTTTTACTGGTACTTCCCAGGCCTCACTGAGATCACAATTTTATCTTTATTATGAATATTTTTCCACAGCAAAGAGGGTGTTTATCCTTTGAGTATGGCAATAAGTCACTGCAGAAACAGACAAAAGCCAGCTAGATTAACTTCTTTCTTAACTTCCTTGGTCATGCCACAGTGGTTTATTCTCATCTCCCTTGACAATCTTGAAAACCTCAGAGTAAACAGGTGGGTCATCTATTTCCCCCAGTTTATAACATTAATCACTGTGTAAGCCAGCTACAAACTGTCTGGTACAACTCAACTGTGTTATGATTCTGATCTGCAGCCAGCTGCAAGTGGTGTACAGAGAACTGCGGCCCAGTACTTTTCCTTGTCGTTTGACAACACTTCAGATCTTTTGGTTTGTTAGAAAGAGAAATTGATGATGGAGCTAGGTAGTTCTTTGATGGAATTCCATTCACTACAAAGGAAAACCCTGTTTTCTTGAATGCGTTATTAGTGCAAGGGGAGGATATATTGTCTTTGGCAACAATGCGAAGTATCTTGCCGTTAACACTTATTCCAAACAGCCCTGCCCTGATATAACAGTATTTGCTCTGATTTCCTACACTGGGAACACATTTGGCCTGAACTGGGATTTATTTGAGAATTCAAATACATTTCTGGAACACTGGTAAAATAACCAAGGAAATGGTAATGACAAGGGCTTAGTATTTAGCTGTTGTTTAGTGCCAAGACTTGCATCTAGTTCTACATGCTCCCTTTGGGTAAGTTTCATTTGGATTCCTCTATATCCCATGGAATACTTGAAAGAAAGCAAGACAAGGTGACTTCAGAAAAATGAAAGAAGAGTCTCAAAAGGTGAGACTCAGTTGAACCCAAGGTTATGTTGTTAGTGGGGAGTAAGTACATCCTCAATGCAGATAGAAATATTAAGTATTCTTATTTCTGTATCAGACCTTTCAACCTCAGGATGTCAGTGCATACTGTAATCATCAATTAATTTAATCTCATAACTACTGAGGGGAGTTAGGTGAGTGTTATTTCTCCAATTTCATGCAGAAAAAATATATAAATGGAAGAAGCGAGAGATTAATTAACCCAGATATGCAAGGCATTTCAATGTCTAACACCCATTGATTTCAGGAGGCGCTAGTCACCATAAATTGTGAGTGCCTCTGTGGTCTGCCCAGCATCAAACTGATTAGTCAGGAAGCTATGAAGTAAAGGGCAATCTGCATATTGCCCTGATTTTCCAACTTTCTCCAAAAGGAAACATTACCTTGGAAATGAGTTGTGAGATTGATCTCATCCAATGTGTCACCTTTACAGTGTAAACATTTACATCTGGACTAGTCATCTGGGCACTCCTTGTAGTCAAGGGAGGGAAAGGCAAGGGAGACGAATTCCACCTTGGGTGTCTGCACTGCAAAAGCCGAATAACAAAACGCAGCCTACACCAGCTGTGGTCATCCACTTACCCTCCTCTCTCGCATTTGCTCTCCTGAGATTCACCGGAAAAAATTACAAAATGTATCCAGGGGATTTCCACACAGTCCTTGATGCTATCTTTAGAGTGCTCTAGTGCAGTTTCAGAATAAAGAACTTGTTTGTACTTTTTCTTGTGTCTACTTGTCTCTGCTTCACCCAGCTCACAACAAGATAGTTTATAGATTAAACGCTTACTGGCTCCACATGCCTATCTCCTGTTTTTGCTGACCTCTGTGATGTCCTGTAATTATTTTCCATTTATTATAGGCTTTGCTGGGTTAATTTTATCCGCTGATGATATTTTCATCATTGCAGTATTAAAACAGAGTTTTATTCAATCTTTTATACATTAGCTAGTATTTTTAAATAGCTTATTGCTTTTTAACTGGGTAAAGATAAGTCGCGATCAATATGATCTAGCTACACATTCCCTAGAACTGAAAATATTTAGTTACACCCTGTAACATAACACAAAGAGCGTGTTAATAAACAGAGGTTAGGCACAAACACAGCTCCAGCACCTATACTGCAGATGTTATCATTACAGGCTGAACCTTCATTGTAGAGAAGAAAAAAAGAGATAAAAACTACCCATGACTGCCATATTTCACTTTGATGAGAGCTTAGTTCCAAGTTATTTCCAAATAGGAAGCGTTGTTAACTCAAGAGTAAATGCCGTGAAATTTGGAAAGTCAGCCCTTTGCAGAGCACAGCTGGACTTCTGCATTTCTGTAGATGAAGCCATCTGCAGGATGAAGGCGGCAAGTATAAAGGAGGAGCGTTGGGCACTGGAAATTTTCAGCAAGCCATGCTTGTGACCCTCGCCTTCTCCAAAGCCTCAGGGAGCAGAGGAACGCGCCTGACCCAGGAGCTGGTGTGAGGGTTGGGGAACGCTGAGAGAGAAGCCTTGCTGCGGTGCAAAATGAAACCACAGGTACCCTGGGGAGTTGATTGAAGCTGGAAATGCTGTGCCATCTACAGCACATGTAGACACTTCTATACATGAACAGATAGCCGCACAGTGGATAGCAAAGCTCTGCACGTTAAAGACCAGCATGTTCTCGGTCACAGCTGTTGGCAGGTTTCTCTTCTGGGAGAGGAGAGTAAGCCTGGATCAGAGAACGGACATGTGACAATGAGGTAACTCAGCGTTGTAGATGCCATTCTAGTTGTAGTCAACTTGCAATGTCCAGACACATGAAAAACACAAATCTTCAGAAAAAATCTTACCTGAGGCGGACTGACAGTGGAGCCCAGAGTAGAAACCTGATGTAGCCCCAGTGCAGAGGAGATGGGCAAAGCTTAAAGGTCTGATGTAACAGCAAATTGTGTGAACTGAAAGTCAGTTAGTTAAATAATGGTACCCCAAAAATGTGAAATTCTGCCTTAATAGGTCTTCCCTGCTGAGTGCCCAAAACAAAAAGCGAGAGGAAGAAAATTCTGGTGATGAATATGTTAAATTTGACATTCATGTAGACTCAGGTTTGGCTGGGCCTGACAGGGCCTGAGCAACACGTCTGGTCTGAGTAATGCATTTTGAACTTTAATGGTGCACACTACTGATATGACTCAAATGCACAGGAGTGCCGGCAAGCACCGGAGGCTTTCCTGCCTCCAAGCACCTGACCTGGCACCAGCCTTCAAAGAGAACAGCTCTGCCAGGGGTCATCATTCATTGCTCTGTCACCACCACCCAAACTTCCCTTTTTTAAAAAAAGTCTCTGGAAATGATGACTTTTTCTTTTAGGCAGATGTAGGCTGGTCTAGACGTGCACATGATTGTGAAAAAGCCATGCAACATCAGCGTTTTCTGTTAGATTGGTCATTAATAATGCATAAATGAAAAATAATGTGATTCCTTCCCTCCAGTAGAAATAAGTCTTCTCCTCAATGCAGGTAATAAGTTGCAGGCTAAATAAGCTATAACCTGTCATGCTGAAATATCAGTTTGGCTACTTTCCTTGCCTTTTAACTGGTTGTGCGTTAAGGACCAAAGCAAAGACTAAGATACCCAATTCCCATTAAACTGTAACCAGCAAGCAATGCAAGATGTGCATATATTTAAACGAGGTCTTAACAACGAGGTCTGCTTAGATGGGCATGCCTTTGTGGCATGAGGATTGCAACAGAAGCAATTTAAGGGGCATCTTTTCACTCCAGAACGTATAAAAGGAAGTAAGAGACGTTTTTTATAAGACAGCTGGCCAAATCCCCATCCTAGTTATCCTACAGCATACCTGGAGTAAAGTTGCTGAAGCCAATCATATTATTAAAGGTTTACACCGATATAAACATTACCAGAGTTTGAAATAAGATGTTTACCAGGCGTCACTGCAGTGTGCACTCTTCTGTCACCAATGTCAGGCAACAGGAAACGAAACGAGTCCTGCAACAAGTAATGTTAGTAAGTGGGAATTCTGACCGGGTGATCTCATGGTACGTAATACTTCATGCCATGACCAAATTCTGCCCCACGGTACTCAGCGGCGTATCTGAGAGCAGTCAGTAAGAAAAGCATTGGTTTCAAAGCGCAAACCACTGCACAGAGCTGCGTTCCTCTGAGCAGATCCCCAGTTCACTGGCTTTGCTTTACATTGTAAATAAGAAGGGGATTTTGACCCCTTCTTGTGATGTGCCACGGAACACTCATGTTTTTAAAAAAAAACAGTGCCATCTGGGAATTGGACTAACTTATGATGTGCATTTGTATGAGCTCATATGAATCCCTTGACATGGAGCCGTAACCAGAGAACAAAACCTATGTTCCCTCCCCCCCTCCCCGATTTCACCAGGGGAAATCTGACTTCCTGCCCAACACCACAGATGTGTACTAGAGCTTAAACACAAAAAAAAGGGGGGGAGAAAAAAAAAGCCAAATCAATAACAAAAAGAATCATTGCTGCCAGAAATCAGGGGTGGTGGGAGGGAGTAGAGGTTGTGTACATAGTATTATTCACTTTACTGAGGCTGGAGGAGGGGGTAGTCTGGATGGCATGCCGTAGGCTGTCTTTCAATATTAGACACAGGGATTTTTTTGAAAATTAACATTAGTACAAAAAGAAGTCATCATAAAACTCCCAAGCAAAATTACCTGCTCTTATTTTAGGTTTCTGTTTGACAGACATTAGATACTTTTGTTTTTTTTAAAATATATCTGTATACGTATATATGCATACAGGCTTTTTGCCATTAGGCAAAAGACATTTACCTTGGCAAACGGCGACGCAATCGCACCGGGCTGCCTGGGTTTCCCACAGCAGCTGTTTGGTGTCAAAGGGCCGCGAGAGCCCTTTGCAGGGGGTGCTGGGCTGCCCGGGAGGCAGCGGGAGGACAGCCACAGCTCCGGCCAGCTGGCAGCGGCGGTCGGCTGCCCCTCCGAGGGGGAACTGGCTGAGTTGGCTCAGCGGCAGGCTGAGAAATGATAATGCTCAAACAGGAGCCATGGCTCTCCTACTAAATATAAGACCTACAATGTGTCCTACTAAATATAAGAGCTAGAGGAATAACCCATATAAGAGCTAGTGGCAGTCTTCTCCAAAATAACCACGGATGGTCAAGGAAAGGGGCGTTAACAAAGTAGCAGCTCATTTAAACCGCTGCTGAGCATTTTGTCTTTCTTCCTATGCAACTAGAACAACCCTTCTGAACCAGGCAAGGGTTGATGCTATCGGTGTTTATCACCGATGTGGAGAAAGCATCAGCACAGAAATGACTGAACAAGTTTACGTGAGTGCCTTGTATCTGCTCCCATCAGCGACAGGTTTGCTGCACTGCGTGTTAAAAGCGAGCCCCTGAGAAACAGAGCACCTGGATGTAAAGGCACCTGTACTTCTAACTCCAGATTTTAAGGGGCCTTGGCACTTTAATATAAACCGAAATTGTACCTGTTCGGCGTTGTGGTTTTCGATGTCGGTGCCGTACATATTACACTATAGTGTCCTACTCAAGTATGCAGGATAAAATTATGCAGTCGCTGGTCCCCTGTGCCTCTCACCTGAACAGAACATGCATCATACCACCGTGCTGAACCACTTATTTTGCACAGATTGAATGCACGAGCTACTGTCATGCACTGTGGCCTCATGGCTTCAAGTGCACAAAGTTATGCTCAGCATAAGTTTTTTGACATTGATGTCCAAAATGCTTATATCCAACATCTCGATGCTACTGAAGTCTTCACAGCCCCCCCCCCAAATACTGCCTTCAGCCCCTCTGTCAGTAAAATCCCCAGACACTGAGGAACTCTCTGGTGAGTCTGTGTCCCCATTCCCACACTGCAGAGGTGCACAGAGGCCTGTCTGGTGCCAAAGTCTCAGCAGGACTCTCAGACAAAGCATTGTCCTGGGCATCTAAACTACCAGGTCTGGCCCTACCAGAAATCCCTGCCCACTCATTGCCTCCTAAACACAGCTAGGGATGAGCAGGTTGAGATTATTTGTTTTTTTTTTTCAGTAGGTGGACTATGTCCTTGACATAGCAGCTTAAAAGTCCCTGCTGTTCCTGTTCAGAAGAGGAGCTTAGAGTCAAGTATCCCAGTCCTACGTGGGAAAGACACCTTAACATATCCCAAGAGCTTTGGTCTCATGATGGGGGTCTTTTTTTTGTGTGTATCCTAATCGCTGAACCACCTTTTCTCCTATGCCTATCACTGTCAGTGTAAAAGTCATAGCTGCCAGATATGGATGATTTAACTGACTTTAGACACTTCTGAGAAATGGGGTGGTATAGATTAGGACAGTCAGTAGCATGTGCAGGGACATCAGGATGAAACAGCTGGCAAAATGGCTATCACTTGCGATTCAATCAAGCACATAAGTAGATATGAAGCCACTCTTGCATTTACACTAACTTAGACAGATGTTTTTCATTTCCATTTATTGCATTCCTACTTGCTCCAGGCCGCCGGTGGGTCAGCTGGAATCTGTACACTAAGTTGTATGGCAAGGAACTCATGAACGGCTAATCAGATAAGACATCCTTACTTAAATAACCACTTCTTGATAGAGACATGGTTTGTCCATAAGGTCTGCCTGCAGCGAAGGCGTAGCACTGCAGACTGCGGGTCCCACGCGTCTGCAGGTAACTCTTCTCTTCCGCCCTGCTGGGCGAGGGGGAGTATTGTGCGGGATGGGGATGGGGCCGAACAAGTGCAGGAAGAAAGCACGGGCAGATGGCTCACAGGCTGTATATAGGATGCCTTACCTTCTGTGTAAATGTAGAACATCGCAGCCTGTGCCTAAGACGGTAGTAGCAGGAACTCTCCGTTCTGGCTTTCCCTGCAAACTGCCGACCGCACCAAGTCCTGCCTGGGCCTCCTGGGATACGCACTTAGGTCAGTAGCTTGATGTAAGTGTTTGGATCAGAATACATGCTGCTTCATGCTCCCAGCCCTGTTAAGTGGCCTAGTACTTCAGATCACACCAAAGGCTTGCTGAGCAGAGCACTGGAGTATCAAAAGATACACTGATGTTCTCTCTACGCTAAAAATTTAGTAAGTGCTTTCTTCTTTTCTGTATCTTTTCTGCAAGTTTTCTGTTAATATAGTGGTTAGATCCCTGAGAAATCCAGAAACATAGATAATAGTCAGAACATCCACCTTCCCAGTCAGGAATTACTGTAATCATCTAAAAATATCCTTTCCTCAAACAAAATGAATATGTAAGCACAGCCTGTGCAGCAATCCCTTCCTGCACTGTATCATAAGCAATTCCAGTGCAATGCAAGTAGTCATTAAGCCAATTGTTTCATACTAGTTTTGCCTTTCTACTAAGAAAAGAATCTCTGGCTATGAAAGATTTGCATCTTAGCAAAGAGACTTCCAGAAGTGGTCACAAAAAGGGAGAATCCAAATAAAAGTTCTCTCTTACAGAACAGGAAGGAAAAAAATAC
>VZTL01056546.1:0-11940 GCA_013400535.1 Scopus umbretta | reverse complement strand
CCCGCGCCCCCCCTCGCGGGGGGGGGGGGGGGGGGGTAGGGTGGAGTGCGCACCACCCAAATCTCGTCGGCAGCAGATTTGGAAAGGGTTTTTTCTTTTTTTTTTTAAATTTTATTTTTATTTTTGCTCCCTCTATTTATTCCTGCGAATGAAGAGTTTGGTGGGTGGCCTTCCTCCCTCTCAGATCTCCACTTTATATTATTTTTCTATTTAAAAAAAGGTGTGGGGGAGAAAGCAATGCAGCACATTCTGATAGAAGGGAGAGCAAACTAGTTTCCCTGCCCTAGCCATAGGCACATGAGCCTGCTTTGTCCTTCCCTATAAGGTGGCTGGAAGGAGAAAATACTGTCTGCAGAATGAACATTGCGCTGTCTCTCAGCAAGTGTTGGAGCATTAGGAAACCCTCATTAATAGTGAGGAAGGTTTTTGTTTGTTTGTTTGTTTTTTCCCTCTTACCCATGTGTCATTTCCAACCTTGTCTGACTGCAAATGATTTCAGTAAAGGAATCCAGTAGCTTTTTGTGTTCAGTCCTGCATCCTTTTTACAGCTCTGTGGAATCTATATACTTTGCCTGAGAAAAGCTGCAAAGACTTGCCGAGCAAAAATTTTGGGTACCAGATTTGTAGATGATAGATATGGGAAATAACCCTCTACAGCTGTTTTGTCCATTTTTCAGTTTCCTTTAGAAACAATGTGAAAATGCCATTAAATTTGGTGTGACTTCAGATTAATTCTAGCTCTTGGGCTACCTTTCTGCAGTTTTTTTATAGTCAGTTTGCTGTATTTCCCCATGTATGTGTGGGGAAAAAGCTGGAGACATTAATTTCTTCTACTTATATAGGGCCTACCTTTGGTAGGTTTTTAGGACCTAAGAGAATGAAGTAGTCTAAGTTGTTACAACAGTTATTGTTTCAGATGTTTGTTTAATATTCTGTGGATTGCTTAATTAAAAAAATTTCTTTGAGCTATGCATCATTGCTCATTTTTATAAGCTTTGCTAGCCTTGTTATCCAGTATGTTCAATTTGAAGGTAATTCAGTCATTTCCCCCTAGAACTTAAGCTCTGTTTAAAAGATCAGAGAAAAAATGCATATGTAAATATATATGCTAGACATGATCAACTTTAAAAATGTCCAGTCATTTTGCATTGATATTTTTGGGTTTTATTCTCTTCTGTGTCTTTTCAGCATCACTGTTTATCTTTACATTTCTTTTCAATTTTTACTGTATCATTCTGTGACATTGCATGTTGCGTTTGACGATCTAAAAATAATTTGTAGTACTGAATTTCTCAGGAGATGCTATTGTACGTATTTAAGATGCTCTTTTTTAACATAAAGCATGAAGGCCCTTTAATTAGTTTGTAGACATAAATTGAAAATTGGACTCCTGCAGCTGCCGCATTATTTCATTGTGGGAACTCGGCAAATAATAAATACGTAAGGAAGCATTTCTAATATGGTAGGTACAGAATGTGAAAACATATTTTTTTAACACTGCATATCTTGCTTATTCTAGCTAAGCAACCAGTTTAAAAGGCTGTAGCATGCATTTTATTTAGGAAGCCTCAGGCCTGATTTTTTTTATATGTTCTATAGTTACAGGAACACAATTCCATTGATCTCTGGTGGAATTACTCTTGGTACAAATGGGAGTGAGAAGAGCATAAGACAATTTATTGTAATATATTCCTTTATATTTCCTGAATGTCTTTTGAGACCAGTCCTTCATTTATTGCTTATGACTTGCTCTTGATTAGAGTGGGTCCCACAGTCCTAGGCAAAACATCCACCGACTCGCTGTTGCCTGAGTAAAGATCCTCATCTGGGAAGAAGGCCATGTGCACTGGGAATTTTGCAGGTGGGATACTGCATGGTTGGGTCGGGCATGTGAAACCCATGGTAGTGCAAAGGGTTGGCCGTGGGCCAGGTGGATGACACTGAGCAGGCAGGGTATAGTGGGCAGCAAGGGTTTCCCCTTGGCTCTGAGAAGTGGGAGAGAAAGCTGGGGTGGTGCTGGTAGGAATAACAGCTGCAATTTCCCACACACTGAACAGTCTCCACCACTTGGTACCTAAGGTGCCTTGACTCTATTTTATCCCATAGATAAATAACACTTTAGAGTTAATAATTACTCTCTTTTGAGTCCGAGCATTACTTTATTCCTAGCTGAATCACTATCCAAATCCACTGAAATCAGCAGAAAGACCTCCAGAGCACTTTTGCATCAGCCCTGTGGGACTCAGCTGCTGAAATTTGGTATGGGAGGACATAGGAGTACTTCTGCCTGGTGCTTTTCTTAGTTATCTTCCTCACTCTTCCCCTTCCTAGTTGTTTATGCAGTTTTCTCTTCTGATGGATAAAAGACAGATTTCCAAAATCCTCTGCCTCTAATAGAATCATAGAAACATTTAGGTTGGAAAAGACCCTTAAGATCATTGAGTCCAACCATTAACCTAGCACTACCAAGTCCACCACTAAACCATGTTCCTAAGCATCACATATACACATCTTTTAAATACCTCCAGGGATGGTGACTCGACCACTTCCCCGGGCAGCCTGTTCCAATGCTTGACAACCCTTTCGGTGAAGAAATTTTTCCTAATATCCAATCTAAACCTCCCCTGGCGCAACTTGAGGCCATTTCCTCTCGTCCTATCACTAGTTACTTGGGAGAAGAGACCAACACCCACCTCACTACAACCTCCTCTCAGGAAGTTGTAGAGAGCGATAAGGTCTCCCCTCAGCCTCCTCTTCTCCAAACTAAACAACCCCAGTTCCCTCANCCACTCTCTGGGCTTGGCCATCCAGCCAGTTTTTAACCCAGAGAAGAGTATGCCCATCCAAGGCATGAGCAGCCAATAAGATTAGATTTTTGTCCTGTTGCTTAGGGTGCTGACATGTGCTAGTCTCAGTCTGGAAAGCATGTGCTCGTGCTAAAATTGTTTTGTCATAACACAGCTTAATCATTATAATTGTTTTGTAGTATTGATGTTATTAGAGATAAACTGAACTCCAAAATGAGTCCTGAATTAAAATAATGAAATCAGCCATTGAAGACCAAACTAAGAGCTAAGGAGCAAGAATGGTGAGAATAAAATTAATATATAAATATTGTTAAATCCATACACTATAGGTACAATGGCACATGAGTAATTCTAAGCAAGATCACTTGAGCAAAAATATTAATACAGTAGTAAATAAGTCACTTTAATAAAAGTTTTCAGGATCTTTTGTAAAAAGCCTGATCTAATATTTTCTCTTTAAGTAAAATATATTGTTAGTATATCTCAGTGTATATGACTCTTCATAGTCCTTGCTATCAAAGTATCTTCTTGCAGTGTAAATATATTCCTGGCCTAGTTTAGCAGCTCTAGTATCAAGCCATTAATACATTGTCTTACGATTGTTCAGGTGAATGAGGTTTGAAATTATTTGGTGTATTTCAGGAAGAACTGCTTCTCAGCAAAATAGTAGGTGACTTTAGCTCTTCCCTTGTAAAAGGGAGAGGTGATTTTGTAGTATATGTTTTTGAAAACCACAGAGTAATTTTCTAATGCAGTTACATAAGGCACTCTAGAACTGTTAATAAATAAGACAGGATAAGTAATCTATAGAGTAAATTATTTAACAAGTCATGTGAGCCTGTGCTAAAAAAACCAAACAAACCATGTTTAAATTCATATGAATCTCAGTGCTGTTGGTATTATGGGTCTTTCTCATTTTAGAATTTTAGACTGTTATAGACTAAATATATTATAAAACTGTCAACAGGGCTTCTCAACCCCCATCCCCTTCCTCCTGAAAACACTTTTGGCTATGCAGGATGGCATGGCTTGGCTGGATTTAATGTTTATTTCTGGTGTTTTGGAATGTTATAGTAAAATACAAGGCATCAGGTTGCAAATTATTAAAGGGATTTTGGACAGCTGTGATACAATAGCTTCTTTTAGGAATCTGTCCATTTTTTTAAATCTTCCTTTAAAGATCATAGTTGGTTAGGGTGAGTTGAAAGTAAGCATTAAGAAAATCAGTTTTGTAATTTCCAGGCTCTAAAAATACCCCAAATATCACAAACCATAGGGTTTTATATATTCTGGTTTCTTTTTGCTCTCAGGTAACCCTTTGCATCCCTTGTTTTAATCCTTGTTCTTCCAGTCAGTGAGGACTCATGGGGCTCCTTGGGAACTTATCTGGGATTGTCTCTGGCAGGCTGAGACAGTGCAAGCTGGCTTTTGCTGGAGGAGGGTAGCGTCCTTCAGGAGCTGTTCAGTGTTGTGCAGGATTGGGCTGGCAAGACACTACCTGTAGTTCTATGTCTTTAGTCACACAACAGTTTTAAGAGAGGTTTGGGATTTATATACTAAAATGAAGGTAATTTGTATGAATTTGAGGCTTTGGTCTAGAATATGTTGTTTTCATGAAGCTTCTACTTCTTTCCATACTAATGAGAAAACAGAAGGCCCAGGAGTCCATTTTCCAATATCTTTAGAATGGCATTTACCAGACTTTTCAGATTCTATTTTTCCTTTATTATTTTTATGCTGAAAGTATAAGAGAAAAAGCAACCTACTGAGATTCTAGATCTCAAATCACTCTAAACCAAAAACTTTTACATAACTAAATAAAGGTTTTATTTCTCCATTTTGAATTAGTTTTAAAGGAAGAGGGGAAAAAATAACGTACTTTTTGGATTGCAGTTCTCTCTCTTTCCAGTGTTTGTCACCTGTCACTGCAGCAATATCTAACAACATGTCAATAAAGGTGGCTAGTAGAATTTCTTTGCCCAAGCTGGATGAGTATAGTAGGTAATGAAGCATAAAAATGATGAAAAACAGAGCAGAGAACTTTAAAAATCCTCTCAATACTCTATTGATGTTAAATGTATCTTTAGCTTGTTATATTTGGAAAACCTCTCTTTGAAAACTGTCCTTTAAAAAACACTCTTTGTATTAACTTATCATTTGTGTGTATTTCAAATGGAGAAATAAATTCATAGAGGTTTGAAAGCCATATGTTTATGCTGCATGGGATGTGAATACAATCTATTACTGGACACTGTTTGCATTTACAAAGATCTACTTATACAAATGTATGTAGGCACATAGCTGCTATTGAAATCAAATATATTTGGGATGTGCCTTAATTCCTTTTTGATTGTGAGCCTAAGTTTTCAGAAATTGCATAAAGCAAAGCAAATCAAACTAACATCCCCTGAAATATGCATATGGAGTTCTTATATCTTATATAGCTACTATTAACCATAACATTACAGAATAATAATGCACTTATGGGAAAGGAGCCATGCCATGGAAATTCTGTTGTGAATATGCAATTTTTTTTTATTTTCCTGGAAGAAAATGACCTGTATTGACTGATGATTATTAACAGCAGTTATAGCTGAAATGATTAAATATATTTAATACCAGGTCAGCTACTCTTGTTTCTGACATTCTTGAAGATCAGATTTCAGGTCAATATTCCTTAGTTCTAAGCAGGGCCTGATGAAACAAAATTTTATTACAGAACTAAGAGATAGTAGAACAAGGCAGACACAAGACCCAAGACATTTGTAAAAGCAGTTTAAAAGATCATAATCTCTAAATGGTGTGACTTGAACCAGCCTTTTGCTAAGCCTACTGGTTCTGATCCAGCAAGATACTTAGATGCCTTTTATTTAAGGGGAAGCCAAGGCTCAGATTCTGGCCTTGTTAAAATTGGTGGCAAAACATCAATGGAATTAGCATTTCACCAATGCAGAATAGTTTAGAGGACATATGCTAAGGATGAAAAGAACTTTGATTCAAGCATTTTCTTGCTTTTTTTTTTTATACATTTGGAAGATAAAGGATATTCTTGAGGATATTAGTCCATCATGTGATTTATTTTTGGCTTGAGGCTTTTCTTGGATCCCAAGTGTTTTCCTACTGTGTGAAGACTAAATATGTTGAGGCAAGAGGAAGTTGAAATTGAGTATTTTAGAGGGGTGTTTTACAAAGATTCAAATAATTCCATATTTAAATCAACCTGCACAGTAGTGCCATGTGCAAAACAGTGGCAGCTGCAATTGCTATAGAAGCTTGTACTAGATTCACTAGTTCATTATCTACATTCGTCCAATGTATAAAGAAAAGAAGAACAAGCAGCTAATCAAAGTTAGTCCATTGCCAAAACAGAAATGGTGAAATGGTAACACTTCTAAGCTTCTTATGGGAGAATCTGTTGATAGAAATCTAATTGGGGCTGGGCAAGTTATTTATTTATTTTTCATCTTGGTTAGGCAGTTAAGACAACAGAAATCTTTTGGTTTTAGATTTAAACAAAATATTTTTTACCTTTTTCATTTTTGAACCATACATATTGTTGTGGTTTAACCCCAGTCAGCAACTAAGCACCACACAGCCGCTCGCTCACACTCCCCCGCCCTGGTGGGATGGGGGAGAGTATCAGGGAAAAAACAAGTAAAACCTGTGGGTTGAGATAAAGGCAGTTTAATAGGACAGCACAGGAAGAGATAACAATAACAATAACAACAACAACAACAACAACAACAACAACAACAACAATGATAAAAGACTATACAAAACAAATGATGCACAATGCAATTGCTCACCACCCACTGACCAATGCCCAGCCAGGCCCCGAGCAGCGATCGCTGCCCCCCGGCCAACTCCCCCCAGTTTCTATACTGAGCGTGACGCCATATGATATGGAATAGCCCTGTGGCCAGTTTGGGTCAGCTGTCCTGGCTGTGCCCCCTCCCAGCTCCTTGTGCACCTGGCAGAGCATGGGAAGCTGAAAAGTCCTTGACTAGTGTAAACACTACTGAGCAACAACTAAAACATCAGCGTGTTATCAACGTTATTTTCATACTAAGTCCAAAACACAGCACTATGCCAGCTACTAGGAAGAAAATTAAGTCTATCCCAGATGAAACCAGGATAATTATGATAAAAATTATAGCAGCATGAATAGGTAAGGCCAAGACTGCCCTCTCTGATTGCTTTATAGTATAGTATCTTTTGGAAGACTCGGATTACATTCCCTCAGGAAGAGGGAGGAATGGAACCTGGTATTCCTGGATAATAGTTGAACATTATTTCCAGCATTTCCTCCAAATCTTTGGTCTTCTACGTCATGTAGACATGTCTTTTTTTTTTTTCTTCTTTTTTTTTCTTCTCTTTTTTTCTTCTTTTTGTTTCCAGCTGAACCTATTTGGTAAATATAGGTCTGTTTAAGGAAGGTAAAATCCCTTTTGTGGATATGGAGGTAAATAATCTGTTGCTTTTTCATTTCTTACTCCCCCCTCAAGTCTTGTCTCTTCCTAATTTTTTAAAAATTAGTTTTGGAATGCAATATGCATGCAGTGATCCTCAGCTTTTAAACATATATATTGAACTCTCCTACTAGGAGCAGTTCTGTTAACTTCTGTGTGGCTAATTATGCAGTGTACTTAAGCATATGCCAAAGTATTTTCAACTTTAGGGTGGTAGCAATGTAAGTATATTTTGAATACTGTATATGCCTCATGTATTTATATGTGTACACAAAAGTTTGAACTGTTCACATTAGGTTCAAATAGATTTACAAAGAGTTTGAATTGGCACAAATCCATATGTGGCATAAAGATACCGAAGTGGAAAAATATTAGCGCTGGATAGAACTTTTGGGTTTTTTTTTCAGCACTGGATATCACTGCAGATTCTGGACTGTGTTTGTGTGCAGTGGCTGTCTTGTTGCCCAAAGCCCATGTTTTTTAGAGGGCATGGACCTAGGTGGCACAGCTACAGAAATAGTTACCATTTGTCCTGAAGGTGGGAGGGGGTGGAAGAAAGATTGTTTTGATCTTCCCTGCCCTGAATATTTCTTGCAGCTCCCCATGGCATTCATGTCTGCGTGGAGACAGGACAGTTGTTCCCTCCTCTTTGGTATGCTTTTATGTGCAGTGTTTGCCTGCTGTACAGCACTTTGCATCTTGCTATGATTTTTAATAAACAGTTTATCTCGAAGCAGTTTTGCTCTCCACAGTTCGTATCTAAAGTGAAAGGTAGGTTTAGGAGATGACAACCCTAAAGAGCTGTAGTTATCATTGAACTGGCAGCTCGATCTGATGTAATTGCAGGTGAACACTTCACCCATCCTGAGGGTTGGGGAATGCTGGAAGGTGTGTAGATTGGAGGAATTCTGAAAGGTGTGTGCAGCAGCGTTGCATAATTAGGAAAACCATAAGGATAAATAAGCTGGAGGATGAGCAAAATATTAGTCTGCTCTTAAGCAGTAGCAGAGACAAAAGCTGTAAAGGTAAATGAAGAATGCCATGAAAATTGTGGTGGGTAAGGAGAAGGCAGCTTTTGCAGAAATAGTGAAAAAGTTTGAAGACCATTGTACCAAATAATACCTTGTGAAAGAGGTACATTCAGGATGAGAACAAAGTTTGAAGGGAAATCAATAGAGAAGATGGTCAAAGACTTCAAATGATGTCAAAATGGAAAACGAACACTTACAAAAGAGTAAATTTTCATGAAGTATAACAACAAAGTCCATTTGATCCTGCTCTAGAAAAGGTAATATGTATATACCAAGCAGCAAAACAAACAGAAATACAAATAAAAACCTGGATGAAAGACACACAACGTTTTACTGTGTTTACCATTGCAAGGGAGAATTTCCCTGAAATTAAATTGACCAAGTAGAGGAATATGAAAAGCTATGGAAACAGTGGCAGCAATATGTCAGTCAGCATGAGTATTAGAAATGTTCTGGGTAGTGACAAATGTGCAGAAAGTGTAATAAACACATCATTATGCTAAAATATGCAATGCAAGCAAGAAACTGCTTGTATTAAGTGAAGAATGGGATTCCTCAGGTGAAGGTGAAGTGCTGTTTTTAGGAATAGTCATGGAAGAAGCTATAAATTAAAAAGATTGGCCAATTAAAATCAGCAGAAATGGACTATACAGGACAGAGAATGGAATGGAAATAAATGTGATAACAGAAAGTGAAATAGGGAACTGTAAAGAGCACATAAATGTGGAAGAATCAAGAGTGCCTCTGAAATGCTTTAACAGAGGAGCAATTTTAATGCTGTTGAAATGTTCTCCAATAATTTATCAGTTAAATATAAATGGTAAAATAGGTGTTGATATGCAGAAGGTGGCAACCTGTTCTGGGCCTAGAAAGCTGAGGTAGACATCAAGAGAGTTAATATAATGGAAATTCAGAAAGACAACCTGTAGCCCTTTTGGAATGTTTTGGTCAGGGCTACACAGAATGTTTCACAGGTCTTGAGAAAGAGGCTAGGAAATGAGTTGTGAACTAAGGCAGCAGATGGTATCATTTGAAGAACTGAAAAATATCTCCAAATTGAGTTCTCTATTTAATAAATGCAGAGGAAAAAAAAAGGAGACTATGGCCATATGTAGACTCTTCAGACAAATAATGGTTTATGGAAAGGAGAATGTTGTTTGAGATGTCAGGAGTCAAATTATTCAGCAAATTTAATGCATTAACAGGATATAGATGGATTTTCCTGGATAGATAGCTTTAAGCTTTGCAGTTTCATTCCATCATTTGGAAGTACTACCTTTTGATGTGTTTGGCTTGAGGTATATTGCATGCAATGAATGAGACAATGGAAAGTGTAGCAAGTACGGACATATGTCTTGATGATTCAGTGAATATCAGAAAAGACTGAACAGAGTATTT
The DNA here is from genome assembly GCA_013400535.1 of Scopus umbretta. Taxonomy (NCBI): domain Eukaryota; kingdom Metazoa; phylum Chordata; class Aves; order Pelecaniformes; family Scopidae; genus Scopus; species Scopus umbretta. The sequence continues at coordinate 2,235 of VZTL01056546.1, read as the reverse complement.
AACATTACAAGAGATCGTAATTTTTAACTGAACAAAGCTACTTATTAATGTCAAACAGTGGAAATAATATACTTGGGAGGAAGACTGGCTTCAGAGGGAATTTCTGAGGGAATTTCTTCTGTTGAATCAAAAAGTCAGGGAATACTGAATGTATCAAAACTTGAAGATAGGAAAAAGACTTAAATGTTGTAAAGCACACTGAATTATGTCAGCAAGTGCTTATCTAACTCTTAAGACGTCCCTTCTGCAAAGTCACTGCCTGAACATGAGTGTCTGGGGAAAAAAGAATTCAAAGGTTTTGACATCAACCAAGATGCTTTAATGGTTTGATTCACTGAAAGACCTGAAAAGATGTGTCTAAAGGATGGTTAGGATCAATCTTACTGCACTATTATGGAACTGATGTTTTGTCAGTCTCATTTGCATCAAGGACAGTGATAGCTACAGAGGTGGTGTATGCAAGTGCTGAAAAAGAGAGATTGTGTTACTCGTCTCTGAAAAGTCATTGCACTAGGTGACTCTATAGGAGAAAGAATTGTCACATATATTTCTTTGTATTTATTCATTCCTTGAAGATGTCCTTTCTTCCTAGCAAACCAAATTTAAAAGAGCATTTTTTAACTCTTATGTCTACTCTCTGTCAAGAACTAATAAACAGCCACATTCATTGCTCTCCTTTTGTATGTTTATTTAATGTGTGATTTTTTTGTGTATATATTATAAAGGGTCCATACAGGAATTTAAGCCCCTTCCTGTCAGTCTGCAGAGATTATTTCAAACACAGTGGGGGAAATGTGTTTTGTAGAAAAGTATAAGGCCAACGTTTAAGATATGCCTTTATAAATACATTCTTTATTGTCTGGACAGCTGATACTTCTTTCTGACTATATCAAGGGATATTAGCATTTCCCAAAAATCTTTGCTAAGGAAAAGATAGACTATAGCTGTCACCCGTGCTCTGGAGAAATGTTAAAAATCGATGTCTTGGTGAAGTATCAAACGTATGAACTTCATGGAGCTCAGTGGGGGCAACAGGTATGGAGATCCTAATGGAGAAAACAGGCAAATAAGCTTTGCATTCATTCTGGGGAAAGTAATTCTGAAGGTGTTGCTTAAGGACATGAATCCCAAATCTGGAGAGCTGCATGAAATGCCTTGAGAGTTAGCTTGTTTTGGTACACTGCTACTTGAAAACAACAGAACAAACACCTTCAAGCCAAACCAGAGACATAAGTAAGCCCAAGGTGCATTGCATTTCATGTTCCCATTTTCTAAATATAGTAACTGTTTTCTTAAATTCTGCATTGTGGTCATATTAATTTATTTTTACTTTTGCCTTAATGTTTGCATACTGTAAGGTGTGAACTAAGGTTAGCTGGCAAACCACGGGCTTTCCATTTCCCAGGGAGTTGCAGTCTTAAGCAAGAGTATGGATCCGCTCCTGCAGTGTCAAAACAAGACTGGGATCTCCACTTAATTCCAGCTTTCTCCTGCTTTAAGATGGTGGATTGGTGCTAATTGTTCAGAACATCAGCTTTGGAGAAGCAATTCCCAATGGCATCTGGATGCTACTAATTGGATACTACTAATTGGGCAATCATAGCATCTTGGCACGGAGCAGAATGACTCCTGGTGTCTCCTTGCAGTTGAAACAGCCACAGATCAAGAATAGGGAGCTCTTGAAGCTAACTATAATCTGTGACCTTGGCCTTTGTTCCAGATAGCCCTGAACAGTACTTATCTGAATGTGGGATATACGTAGTGAAGAATTTGCTCCAAAAAGTGTGTGTCAGTGGTCACAAAGAAAGGTCCAAGAGTTAATTCTGTCAGCTTTAAAACTGATATACTGGCATATGGAAAGCTACCTCCCATAGTCTTCTGTGACTAATGGCTAAATACTATAAATGGGACTATGACTTAAGGAGCCTGTGATAGTGGCAATCAGTTTTTTACTCTTTGTGAAATACAAAATGATTCACAGTTTAAAAAAAGCAAAAACAACCCAAAAAAAACCCCACAGGACTTGCTAAGAATTTGTCAGGAGTCACTGCATAGCCATAGAGTTAAGCACTTGTTTGTAAAATTGCTTAATTCTAGGCAAGTCCACAGTGGGCTAACTGGAGACTCTGCCTCTTTTCTGAGTTATGGAATATTTTGTTTCTTGATGTTGGCCTTCTGAAATCTGGGACTGATGATACCAGATGAAGACAGCAAAATAAAATAAAATAAATTGGA
>VZTL01056541.1:4738-17610 GCA_013400535.1 Scopus umbretta | reverse complement strand
CCCCCCCAAAAAAAAAAAAAAAAGGAAACAAGTAGAAATATTGCAGACACTAATCTCATTATGGTTACCAGGTGTCATTGTTCTCAGTTTCCTAGGTGTTTGCTTTATCAGGACTTTATTAAGACTATTTTTTGTTATGAAGTATTTCCCAATAGACTCTGAACATAGAATTTCAAGCTAATTTTGAATTTATTTTAGTGCTTACTGAAAGGAGAGAGCAGAAATGAAACTGCAGTCTATCTTTTGAGTTTCTTTTCAAAACGTATTGGTTGAATAAGAAATAATTCTGAGAAAGCAACAGCATTAACTCTTCATTATTCAGAGTGGTGTCATCCAGAGCCTGAAGGGTTCAGTTGACAGGCATTGGTGTCTTGGTTAGCTGCTAGTACATGGCACAGGTGGAATCATGGGGCGTTGAAGATAGCAGTGTGGAGTTTGGGGTGTTCCCAGGACTGAACACAGAAGGGTCCAAGGCATGTAAATTCACTTGTGTGTGTTTGGGATGTGTTTTATGTCAGGGTTGTCATCACAGTCAGAAAGCATTGGAAGGTGGGTGGCTCAGGAGGGTGGCCAAGATAGGAGAGAGACATGTGGTGTCACTGCAGTTTGTGACTATAATTGTGTACAAATAAAGAGGAAGGAATCTAAGCTAGAGACTCCGCATCTGAGCAACCTAAATCATTTACATGTTCAAGACAAACTCAGACTACATTTTTCCATCAGGGCTGTATTTGCCTAAAAAACAGAAGTGGAAATAACACAAAACAGACCCCCAAAATCTGCATCTGACATTCTCTGTTTGTGTCTGTAAGCAAAAATATGAATTGCAAACCAATGCACCTTTTCCACCTGCACATATTGGAGAGGGCAAAGTGCACACATGCAGGTGACACTGGGTGGAAAGATACAATAGACTGAATGAGCCCAGGAATATAAATCCAAGTTACAGAACAGATCTGATTTAAATAAGTGTCTAAATTAAGCATCTAAATTGGCTCTTCAGAGCTGTGGTTTTCCTACGCGTAATTATTCTGGAAACTGCAACTATCTTGGACTCTGGGGGTGTGGAAGAAATATAAATTCATTCTGTGATGTACATGTCCTTCCCTCCCTTGGCACTTCCCTAAGTCCTCGCCCATATCCAAAGGCTGCAGCTAGTCCTTTTACTGACCTTGAAGTAGGAAGTGTTGCCTCATTTCTCTCCCACTTGCAAATATGAATCTTTCTCTTGGATCCCAAAGCTCTTTTCAGGCTGAAATCCTCCCAGCCTCTCCTTGCTGTCTGATTCCTGTGCTGCTCCTTTTCTTTGCTACCTTCTATTTGCAGCATTGACCCCTGCACTGCTGACTCTCCTCTTTAAGGCCACTGCCACTTGTTTTCTTTACACGTCCCCCAGATCTTTTGTTCACCGCTGCATGAGGTAGAATTATGTGGGTTTAATGTCCTCTTTCACATTATACCTACTCCAGTGTAATTGTGGACCCGAGCTGTTCGTGTCCCACCTCCTCTCCCCTGCTCCCTGCTGTACAGTTTTGCTGCTGCCTTCATGTTTGAGGCTGTTCAGAGACACTTGTGGTAGGTACGATATCAAGTTATATACTCCCTAGCAGTATGTATGTAGGCTTTGGTTGAGCAGCACCAGGGTTGTCAGCACTGGTACTGATATGACCTTCTTTCCCACTAGCTGATGTCGCAAGGTCCATGGGCGCAAAGGTGGTGATCGCGATTGATGTGGGGAGCCGGGATGAGACAGACCTCACCAACTATGGTGACTGCTTATCTGGCTGGTGGCTGCTCTGGAAGAGGTGGAATCCGCTGGCTGAGAAAGTCAAGGTATTGCAGACTATATTAAAACGGCAGCTGTTTTTATGTACAGAGCTGGAAGCTTTCCCTTGTTCATTCAGGGAGTAAGCCTGGTGACGGACTGTCTTGTTTCTTCAGTTTGAACTTTTACTTATGGACAAAACAAGCTGGGCAGTGCCCTGGCACCAGTGGAAAGGCGATAAGATGGGAGAGGGTAGAGGCCCAGTCTGGGAAGCAAATGGTAGAATTGTTAGAGCAATTAAACCTTTTCTTAGAGGTGCAGTAAGTTTTAATAAAGTCAGAATTTATTAATTTTGCCAATAGAACTAATTCAGTGTTTCTATCCTCGATGTCTCTGAACTGTTGATTTGGAGAGATTTTAGCACTAGGCAGTAATTAACGTTACTACTACTGATAAACACTGGGATGCAGAGTATGATATTCCCCCCCACCCCTTGTTGCATGCAGTCAGGCCAACTCTCTTACTTATTCTTCTGAATTTCCTGAAGTACCTGGCTCTGCAGCTGTCCCCCAAAATGAATGCTGTTTTTTCTTCTTCCCTCCCAACTACAATTAACATGTTCCCCTGTTGGAATTGGAAGTAAAATACTTGTTTGTGCTTCCCAAAGTTCGGGAAGATATTACAAACTGTGGCTACTGCTCTGTAACTAAAGTTTTTTTTTTTTCCTCTGTAATAACTTTCTTCCCTGAAAAGGCCTAGTCTTCCTGAGAAAGTGGCCTTTTGGACTTGATGCAGCTGTGGTGTGCCCTGCTGTACCTTAGCAGAGTTGACCATGCTGCTCCCAGCATGGAATGGGAGTGTTTGATGGGGAAAATGAAGACCTGATTCTTCTCAGTAGTGCCCAGTGATATATTACAACTGCCCAAATGGCAGTAGGCACACATGAAAACATAGGATTCCTTCTGAACACCAGAAAACACTCTTTTTACTGGGTGTGGCAAAACACTGGCCAAACAGAGAGACCGTAGTGCCTCCATCTGTGGAGATATTCAAAACTCAGCTGGACGTGGTCTTGAACAACCTGTCCTAGCTGACCCTGCTTGAGCCAGGAGGGTTGGACTAGATCTGGAGAGGTCCCTGCCAACCTCAACCATTCTGCGAAATCTCTGCCCTGGTACTGTAGTGATCATCACTGATTTCTACCTTAAGGGATCACTATGCCTCTCTCACCTTGGCACAGATCTCTCTCTTAAGGTAACACTATATCCTGGAATGAAAGACTCAGTTCAACCTTGAACTGCAGAAATATGTTTGAAGGCAATTCCCTTTCTGCTGTGGATTATGGAGACTTATCGGCTAGCTGTCCACACTGCCTGGGAAACAGATGGAGATGCTGATGTGTGAAGGTTTCAGCGGGCTTTTGTGTGCTCTTGGGAAAAAAAAAATTGATAGATAACTTGCTTTTTTTCCATTGTGAATACAGAACATACTCTGAAATGAAATTTCTGAATTAATCATGATTGGTGTGTCTGGCCTCATTGGCAGGTGCTGAATATGGCAGAGATCCAGACACGGCTTGCCTACGTGTGCTGTGTGCGGCAGCTGGAGATGGTGAAGAACAGCGATTACTGCGAGTATATCCGGCCACCCATTGACCGATACAGAACCCTGGACTTTGGGAAATTCGATGAAATATGTGTAAGTGCATCCTGGGGAAGGCAGTTCCCCTGTATTGCCGTTCCACAGAAATCTGCTGGTTTGTGGTGCTAATTAGCAATTATTGGAAAGTAAGACAAGTCAGTTGGCACAGAGTGAATAACTGACGCTAAATAATGCTGTGGAATGATATAATGACTGTGAGATTGGATTAACAGCAGAAATCAAGTTAGTAATCTTGATTATATAATGACCTGTGAATGGATCAGTTGCCTCGCTCTGTTTCATGACAGTTCTTGCTCAGCTGCTTGGTAAAAACTCTTGGGTGTCTGAGCTGCTTTGGGCAGTTGTGGTTTGTCAAATGGTGTCCATTTCTCTCCCTTCGTTATGAAGCTTGTTGTTGCATGACAGATTTGAAGAAGTCTGTAGAGGAGGCCATGAATCACTGAAATGGAGGGCAACATGCTAAAATATCTGGCTCGGTTAACATTTCAACACTTCTATTAATAAAACATATCATCCACAATTCCTCTGCACCTGATAGAGTATCAGGAAAATGGCACCAATGTCAGTGGAAGGACGTTGTAGAAAGGGTAGTACCAGGTTGCACATCTCTGGGATTTAGTTTTGTTTGTCTATGTATCAGAAGCCAGCATGGGAAGAACTGACTCCAGATGTGCAGTTGAATTGTCTTGGTGACATAATTCAGCATTCACAACAAAACCATCTCTGCCCAGGTTGAGGTAATCATAGTAATTCTGGTTCATTGTCTCTTGTCAAGGAAGTTATTTTACTGTCTCTTCCCATTCTTTGCATGCTTCAGCCATGCAAGCATCTTCCATCTTTAGGTGTTTCTGCATAGCTTTGCTCTTCTATGCTGGAAAAAAATCCCCACCACCAATTTTCCTTTAAATTTATCTCCTTTATAGATATAGCAAGATACAGATATAGTTATAATCTACAATAGTCATTAGGCTGCAGGTTGATGTCTCTAATACTGTCTTATAAATACTAAACAAAATCGGTAATACCATTGAGCCCTGCAGATTCAAAGTTGAGAGAGTCCTTAAAACCAAACAGCAGCTATTCCAAACCACCAGCTGATTTCCCCAATATAAATATTTTCTCAAGGATATTTGGTGTCTCATAGCTCCTGGGCAAACAGTACTGTCTGCCAACAGTGGATCTAAGACTTTGCTGATAAATAATATTCTTCACTAGATGGAGTGCCCTGGCCATTTTGAAAACCTTGATGAACGGGTCTGGTAGTTCATCACAGTAACAGAGAGTAAGCTGTCAAATCATTGTTCTGTCTCTGTCTAATTTGGTGTTAAAGAGATTTAAAGACACCAGGCAAATTTTTCTCAGTGGAATAAAACTTGAGAAAAGTGTGGTTTCTCAAAGATGTCATTTTCTGTGAGCAAGTTCTTGGCACAAGACACTGGAGGTATAGAGGGGCAGCACCCTCCTGGATTTTCATTCCCTGCAGTGTAGCTAAATAACTTGTCCACAGGAAAGCTTTAAACTATGCTGACCTTAAAGGAAAGGGCATCCTAGGCATTCCTTTACGTTATACGCTATGAAGTAGTGGGTTTTTTTATTTCATCTCTGTACCTGGATTTTACAGAAAATAGAAACGGGCACCATATAACCATTCAGCACATTCAAAAGAACAAAAATCCCCTGTTCTTGTCAAAACCCCTCTTCTGTATCAGCCTAGAGCGGTAAGTTGGCTATGTCATTTCCCAAAGCTCAGGTTCTCGCAGTTATTTTGGATCAACCTGACCCAGCCAGTTGTAGATCTGTCAAGTCCCTTTTTCTCCTGAGTAATCACATCCACCCTGGGCTGAGAAGCTGCGATAGATTACAAGAGGTGAATTCCAGCCTGAGTGCCTCCCATGCTTTGAACCTTGGTCCAAAAACCAGAGGAGAGACAATATGAGCTCAGCCAGGGCTGCTTCCAGCACTCAGGAATTGCCACACAAGCCTGAGGTTTAGTGCGTGCAGCCAGTGTGAGAGCTGGAAATAGGATCCAGGACTCCTGCCACCTGTTGTCCTGTCCTTTCGATTTGATTTTTCAACACCATTTCTATCATCTTGTTAGAAAAAGAGTACAACTTGGAGCAATTGGTTTATTTTTTCCAGTTGTTTCTATGCTAAGGACACAGTGCCATGTTATTATTCCAAGCGCAAATTACTTTCTGCTTTTAAATTGGAGGACCGTGGAGTTTGTGGGTTTGGTGTTGTCTATGGGCCATCATTTCTGTTCCAGCAAACTAATGCTTGCACATTCAGTGCTGTCTGGCTTAACCCATTGCAGGAGATTTTGGAACCGGGTGCTCTATGGTAACTTTTCTTTGCTAGACTTGAGCCAAGGGGGCAAAAGACACAAATTAATTAACACCTGCTTCCAAAGAAAGAGCCAGGGCATATACATATGCACCCTAAGCTTCTCTTTATATGGCATTATTCTGTGAACAGCCTGCTTAAAGCCACTGCTGGTAAAAATAGTTGTGTCAGGTGGCACTTTTCATTACATACTGTGGGGTCAAAGGTCAAGTTAGCATTTGGACTTAAAATAGCACCTTGTTTGTTTAATTGTTCCCCTAATTCTTAGGCTGAACAGCTTATGTAGCTGAGGCTGGAAGGTAGCAAAAGTACGTCCTGGCTTTGGGGTACGCCTCTGGATTTCCTACTAATTTGCAGGTGATGTGACATAATGGTTTTTTAGTTACTAATTACTTTTTTCCTCTGACTCTCTTTTTTTTTCCAGGAAGTAGGATATCAGCATGGGAAAACAGTATTTAATGTCTGGTGCAGGAGCGGAGTCCTTGACAAGATGCTAAGAGATAGGCAAGAGACTGGCAAATCCAAAACTGATGTAAGTGTTCATTTTAAATGCACTATTCTGCAAGAGTTACTTGTTGCATGCCAGACGGTGTACTGCCCAGAAACTGGGCAGGGGTATGAAGGAGAATGATTGATTGCTTCAAGTCCTTATTGTGAGTGTTCATGTATTAGTTAAAACTGTATTTTAGGCAAGAAAAGGTATGATCAGTTTTTCAGAGACTTCTTTCAGGCTGTAGCCTGGATGAATAAGGTCCTGCACTTCTGTGATCATCAGGTACAAGTGTGGCCAAAGTGTGCTCTGCCAGAGTCCAAGATCTGATGTCTGCCTATCCATCCCTGATACCTGATGCGTGCCCATGCAGAGATACATCCATATCCTCAGCAAATATGATGTGGTCTCTGAAACCCCAAGAAGTGATGTAGCACTCTGTAGGGCAGCTCTCCTGTTGCTTCATTCTAACAGGTTACTGATACCATGTTTGTAACCTGGAATTGTTCATAACGCAAATGTCCTCGAAGGAAGGCAGGATGCTCACCAGTAACCAACATCATCTGAGCTGCGTAGCTGATGTGGATGTGTTCACACACTCACCTTTCTCTTCTCCTTCCCTGTGTGTGTCAGCAGTCTTGAGGGCACTGAATGCTGCTGGCTGAGCTGCCTTCTGCACCAAGCGCTGGAGTGGGGGCTGTGCCCCACAGGTTCTGTGAGAGAATGGTCTGTGTTTTCAGGTGATGGGCCATGCTTGTACCCATTCCTTGAATGCGCATGTGGGCTGCCTCCCTGAGTAACACTGGGTAGGCATAAATAACCTTTTAAGAATTATTTTTCATTTATTCTTGTGCCACAAGCTTTAGGTGGTACCTGGATATTGTTCTTGCTACTAGAAACTGGTCTGCCAGGGCAGTAGCTCTCTGCTACCAGCTACCTGGTGCCCGGCACAGAGGACATGAATCGGGATCGCTGGCACTGATCTCAGCCATTGCTGGCTTTCAGGATGTGGCTCAAATAGTTCTCAGATGCTTCCAGAAAACCTGAAGCCCTTGCTGGAGATGTGTTTTTAGCCAAGAGATAAAATCCCTGCAAAGCCATAGATTTCTTGCTTTGTTGCTTTTCTTCCTCACTCCTCTATTAGCAAAGCCATTTTGTAAAGCTGTCATTAAGGCTTTGCAGAAGCTTGCAGCGCTGTCACAGTACTGGGTTTCACGTACCTTGTTCTGCCTGCTTCAGCATATCTGCGCAGTTAATGTACAGTTTGGTAAATGCCTGATTATGGTAAATCTACAGGCTACATAGTGTTGCTTTGTGGTTACAAACCCGTTAAGATTTCTTTTTAAAAGTAGGATAAAGTTTTCTTGGTTTTACAGTTTAAGGATTGAGGTCAGCTTCTAGAGTTGGTTCATAACTCAGTGGACTGACTGAATTCTTGGGGAAGTTTCAGTTGTTTTTAAGAAACAGTTATCACCCTTTTGAGGACTTGGGTACAGTATTATAATATATTGGCTTATTATCCTTACCCTCCTTTTAATTCCTCTTATTTAAAACCCAAGTGCTACAAAAGGCTTCATGTTTTACCCAGTAATTCATCTTTGTCATCTTCTAGAGATAGGGAAATGAGCAGTAATATTTTAAGTGATTGCTAAAATATATCGTAACTGTAGCGAGCCTCACTGAGGAAAGTCAACAGAGGTGAAAAATGCCATTGAGGATTTGCAGCTCTTCCAGAGATTGGTGGTAGAGCACTTTTGCTAGGAGGGAGATCGCATGAGCAAGGGGAGAGGAAGGGCAGTACTTAGAGGGATGGGCATTAGCCCAGCAACGAGGGGTGGATGACGACCACATCTGAGCTACTTGCTCTAGACCCCCATTTGTCACCAGAGAGAGATGAGCCTCTGTAGGGTGTGAGTCATTTGATGAAATGGAAATTGCTCCATGAGGATAAGATGAGTGGCACCCTCAGCTCCAGCCATATGAAAGGAGCCAAGGGGAACTAGTGCCAATGGCTGCCTATCATCAGACAACCCCCTGCCCCAAGCTGCCTGGCGGGGTGAGTGGCTTTGGGAAGAGCACAGGGGGACTGAGCTTCATGGGAAACTAGCTGGTGATCCGAGTAGCCTGACGAGCCCCCAGACTCACCAGCTTGTTGTTTCTTAGTGGGAAGATGACCCAGACTAGGAGATACATTAGTCTGAGCTGCAGAAGACTGGTCCTCATTCTGCCTCTGACACCTTGTGTTCAGACTAGTTATAAGCTGGTATGCGTTTGTTTATGTGTATTAATAGTCATAAGAAGTCAAGGGAGAGAAAATTGTATGTGTCTCAGAAATAGTTTTATGTCCTATTTCATCCTCTAATTTTTATCACCAACTGGTAACAAGTTCAAACATATTCCTTGCTGTAACAAATGCTTCTTTTAAAGACTTCTTTTAAAATTTCCCATTATATGGGATACAGTAATTCAGGCTAATATTTCAGTTGAATCATGATGTTACAGCTGTGCATCAAGCAGCATGTTGAACATTTATCACAATGTACCCTGGTTTTCATGGCCCTTCAATTGCCCTGGAGATCAGATATGTCACGTACTCATTGTAGACATAGCCTGTCATTGCGTTTCTGTGTATGCACTTGATAATGAGGCAGAAAGTGCTGACTGCTGAGACACCAGGATTGTGAAAATAATGGGTCAGGAGAGTGACTCAACAAACTGACCAGGTTATGGAGTGGGAACCATCAGCTTTGTGTGTTCCCCCAAACTTGATGCTAAGGCTCAGTTCCAGGCTGTAATCCCAAGGACCTAGGAGGTCTTCTGTTCTTCCTCTGAAAATTCTGGAGTTCAGTAAAAACCAAGATTTTTTTTTTTTTCATCTGACTTTTCAGTAGATTTATTTCTACAAAATAACAAGTATTGGATGCTCCCACTGGGGTGTTTGTCGTTGGTTTTTTTTTTTTTTTCTTAGTCCATTAGAGTCACTTAAGTCCTTTACTCTGCTATCTTCCAAGGATAACAGCTGATATTTTTAACTTGCTTTTCATTAGCGAAAGCTTTGATGTTCTGTTTGTTTTAGTTCTTCAGCTATTTCTGGCGTGTTCAACATCAGAGAGGGCTGAGCATGGTTTCTTATCTTGTTTCAATGTCGTAAGCATTGAATTTTTACTTAACTCCAGATATTTAATCATTTAGATACTTTTCCCTTGCTTTCATCATTCAGTCATTGTTCGTCTTGTCTCAAAAATACAAATACTGTAAGCACAAGCAACAGGAACCTTACATAAACTTCACTTGAACAACCCTTACTCTTCCCCAGCACAGAATAATGCAATACTGTTAATTGGATCTCCTCGGGGAAGTTTTGTCTACTGAAGTGTTATTCATAGTCAAAGCTAAATATAATCTAGCAGACTACAATAGTAACTGTCTTTCTCCTCAAATTTATTTAATAAAGATTGTGCCGAAGAGAATACTTTCCTCCTTAGAAAAAAAAAAAATCAGCAGAAAGGTTTTAGATTAGGTTTCAAATGAATCTGAGACACTTCTTTGCCTTGCATTAAGTGATGGGAATGTGGTTTGTCCTTAAAAGTAGTAAGAGGAAGTGTTTAAACATTAAATTTCTGTTTGCAAAGCATCAGACAAGTGTGGGAAAACACCTGGTTTCCCACAAGTGGCGTTCCAGTGTCAGTGCTAAGGCTTTGGGGTGCAGCTGCCTCAGCACGCGTCCTCTAACAGGCTTGCGCGCGGGATTGTCTGTATGTCAGCGACCGTGACAGATGCTCCCGCAAGTATCGTCGCACTTACAATTGTCTTCATACTGATCTGTCCTCGCAACTCATCTGCGGGAGCACGTGAGCTGATGGTGGTTTTCCTGAAGCACCTTTTGGCGATGGTCGCTGCAGGATTTTGTTCAGCTGTTCATGTAGTGCCCTGGACTTTCGTCCCTTCCAAAGCCAGTCCCTGTCTGCTCCGTGCTCCCAAGGACAGCCTTGCACGTGTCTGCCTGAGCACTGGGTCTGCTTGGTAAGAGTCCACGCTTTTAGAGTACAGGCGATTGCCTGGAACATTGCTGTGTCTGCTTGGTGGCCAGAATTTGCACGTCTCTCTTGCTCAGTCATATGGCACAAAATGAAGATGTAGATACTTTTCCTGTCCTGGGGAACAGCCTTCTGCAAATCTTCACTGGGACCATTCCGGTCAGATGCTCAAAATGAGACTGGACTGACTCACCCCTCTTGACGGTTCCTTAATGGTCAAACTGAGCTTCCTGACTTCTATATATTTTAAAGTGTGTGTCCTAAGCTACTGCTGTTTCATTTTCATACAGGTATTTTTTAATTCCCTCTGGGCTTTTTTCTGTCCACCACTCCCCACCAGCTGTTTGTCCTGGATGCGCCCCTTGCTTTAGCTATACTAAATTACATCAAAAGTTAGTTACAGATTAAAGGTCAACTGAGAGCAATCTGCTGCAGCTGTAATGGGCTTCTGCTGTGACCCCCTCAGGGACTGGATGATTCATAGTATCAGTGTTCTTGCCAGAAGAGCAAAGAATTGCTCATAAAAAACCTGTGTTAGGAAACTGTCTGGAAGCACGTGGACAGGTCTGGGTGTTTAGAAAGAAGGCTGTCACAGCAATTCCTGGCAGCCTCATGCCAATAACAAGCCTCCTGCCAGCTCTTTCCCACCGCTCTCCTCTGGGGGGGCATGCTATTGTACAAGTTAAAATCACTGGTTTTAAAACAATGTGAGGGGTATTCATGTTTCCATCTGGTGACCTTGTGCCTGGCCCAGAGGAGGCAGGTGGGGCTGCTCACGGCATGGCATGCAGGAAGACCAAAATCGTTCTTAAATGGGGTTTATTAGAGGTGAAACTGGAGCAGGCACCTTCTCAAAATAGAGAACACTCAACCTACCACTTGGATGAGACAGAATAAAAATAGAAAGGGTTTATTGAAAAGAGGAATTACAGTGAGAAATATTTCTCCTTGCTGGTGGACCACGTACCTCAGTCTCTTGCTCCCTGTAGCACCTCCAGCTCCACGGCTTGCTGGGATCCCCTGGTGGGTCCTGGTCACCCCAGTGCCTGGGCTGCTGCCTGCCTGTCTGTGCATCCTCCCATGGCATCACTCTGCAGGCTCAGGGCTGGGCCTTGTGCGGTGTCCCACCTGGGCATTGGGGCCTCTTCTTCTCCCAAGGGAAGACGAAAGCTCCCTGGGGGCTGCACCTGGCTCAGCCAGTCCCTCTTATAAAGTAACAGTGATGGAGAACAAACAAGTAAAATGAGCACTGTCTATCATGGAGTTCAGACCCTCTGTTTCTTGTCTTTGTGATGTTTTCTATAATTTGCTAAATTTTTAATAAGGCTTCTTGTTGCATGGATGGAGAAGGAGCCTTTAGAGGTTGTCCCACTGTTCGCATTTGGGAATCCCGTCTCTACCACCAGACATGGCATCAGAAGAGTTGTTTTGTGAATTGCTCACTGATGAGTAATGGCTTTTGAGGGGGCAGTTGTGGAGATTTTATGTGTCTGGAGCTTTCTGTCTGTTCAGTATCATTCTTCTGTGATAAAAATGGTCAGATTTTTTGTGTATATTTATTAACATACCTAAAACTTAATGCTGTGTTTCAGAATGTGACCTGTCCCACCACCTCTTTTACGGACCTGGCAGAAATTGTGTCCAGGATCGAGCCCGTGAAAGCACCCGTGGCAGACGGTGAGTCGGATGATCCGGCTGGTGCTGCAGAAGTGTTGGGAACGGCAGCGAGACAGGGGATGGCTGCTCACTCCTCCTGTGTCCCTTGTCTAATGGCTTTCTTTTAACACCCCATGCTGTAAATTGTGGTGGTTCAGGCTGCTGCCTCCAGTGTCTGCTGAGCAAAGCTGACCGTGGCAGGCTGTGTCCCTGCTTCATCCAGAGCCTCTGCCTGCAGGTGTGCCTGAGCTTGCCCCAGGCCAGAGCCTCCGTGTGCCCCCTCCCGCTGCCTCCGGAAGAGGGTGGGAGTTGGATGTTCCTGCCACGGTGAGACATCCACTGCCAGCCTGTTAGCGGTGTGGTCCAGTGTGGTTTCCCTGTGGGAGTAATCCCTACTCAAGTTAACCTAATCTGAGTGAAGTAACAGGTGTGGCAAATCCTGCAAAGACAGACTTTCACTCCCCTTGTGCTGGCCCATGTCCTTGCAGTGGCTTTGCTCTTTGGTCCATGTCCTTTTGAGATGGGAGGAGGCTGATTTAAAGCTTTCCCTGCTGTTGTAAGTAGGATCTAGAATGACTCACTGGCTCTATTGCTTTTTGTATGCTCCTGTTATGGGGAGCACCGGTAAACTAATGACGTGCTCCTGCATCTTTACACAAAGGCACTCGAGTGCCTTGTGCCTCAGGCGTGCCCTGTGTGGCAGTACATGCTGTAACTGAAGCTCACTTAACAAAAAGGATCAGAGCTTTGCAGGCCTGAAATCTCCAAGCGTTTCACCAGTGCTAGAGCTCTTTATAAACAGTCTCTCCCCTCCTCCCAATTCTTGTTCTTGCAGAGGGAAATCTAAAGTTAGCAGTCCTCCCATCTGTGACTGTTTGTAGAGATGTCCCTGTGGTAATTTGAAATGCTAATTGCAATC